>JAQMCX010000046.1:2436496-2460112 GCA_029814765.1 Acanthurus leucopareius
GGACTCTTGGAAAGGAAACAATTAATCGCGTTAAAATCTTTATCGCGTTAAAATCTTTATAATTAATTGATCGAAATAAACGCGTTAAAGTCCCGGCCCTAGTCAGAACACTACTGGTTTACAGCCTTTAAAATATGGGAATTAGGAAAGAGGTAGTTATATTTTGTGGTAACTTAATTATTTTTGCTCATCATAAACCAACCATAAAGATAATTAAAACATTAATCAATAATGAATTGATCACAAGTTGCAGCCCTGCTTCCTGGTCCTCGCTCTATTATGGCACTAAAAAACATTTGTGGTTTTAAAAACTTTTGTTCCTGTTCAACTTTGAAGAAAATGATTAGTACAATACAATTTTTTATAAATTTACCTCAAGTTAGACTTCATTAAATCTATTCTTTTATAATGTCAGCAAGCAGATTCATCTTTCTTTAGTTCGTTTAATGGTTCATTATATCTACAATGTATCATAAAGTGAGGGGGGAGGGAGGCCATTAGGAGTTCCCAAAGATCTAGGTCATGTTTTCAAGGGTGATCTTTTAGTTTGACCAAAGACCAAAGAATTCAGTATTAAGACATAGGAAATTAAAATCCCAACAACTAAGAAGATGGACTTAATGTTTCTCTGTGTGTCACCTTAAATGATCAATGTTACCAGACTAGTTCCTGAAAATTTTACTTGATTTAATGATCTCATGCTTTCATGCTTTTTCTAATTTAAGAATCATTTTCCTGTAATAAACTTTTACCACCCAATAATGCTCTCTTCCTGGCAGCTGTGTTGTCCCTGCCTCCATGAAAGTATCAAGGTGAAGTGAAAGTACCGCTGCTGTCAGTGGAGTCTAAAGTCCTCAGACCAGCTGTAAATTCAGCCTGTACTTTTGTGAATATGCCTCTCAGGGCTGCTGTGGTTTTCAGGTCTAAAGCCAATTCTGATTTGACCAGTCTTTACATGCTAATGGTTACAAATGCTTTACATAGTTTTCTCTCTTGGCTGCGGGCTGCAAAACAGGCCAAGCAGTTTTTTAATTTGTATACAGGGTGTTCCTCATACTACCTCCTCAGATTTGAGTATCATCCCATGTTAGTTTAGTTGATTTTAATTGCTGAATAATCACATAGGACATGATTGTGCTATCATACTACCATCATTAAGGTAAAAAAAAATCAACAGCTGTGTGTGCTGTGTGTGGTCACTGACCCAGCAGCAGAATTTTAATTTCCCTTCTCTCCTTCTTTTTCTGCTGCTTGAGGATCCTCTTGATCTCTTTGTCAACAGCGATGGACCTCTTCTCGTCCTCGGACAGACAGCAGATGCAGGTGCGGCGGCACCGCTGCCAGCAGCCCGCCATGGCCAAAAAAACACCCACTGAAAGGAGAGACTGTTAATGAATAATCAGTTGTAATAAGACGATAAGAACTGACAATAAACTCCCTGTCAGACTGCCTACTGTTCATTTAACGACCATTAGTTTTTTATTAGTTTTCATACACTCATTAGACCTTTCAAGATTTGGATTTAATCTGGTCCTCCGGAAAACTTGCGATGTAATCGTAATAGATCAGAGGTTATCTTTAAATGGTGTTTCATGCTTATACAATTGTGCAGGAGCTGAGTTATCCAAAGCCGTCAAACACACTTTGCGATTTCACCTGGTTGGGGAAGTTTTCAATCAATTTCTGCTGCTGTGACAATAAGAGTTTGATAAAAAGAATTTGCAAGTTTTAAACAGAAAACAACATAGCTCCTTACCTAAAATCAGTCCGTCACACTCCCTGAAAACGAGCAGGTAGAGACTCTGATTGTGGTTTGTAGTCCATTTCCTACCGACTCCCGTCCACTCCACCTGCGGCTAGCAGCTAGCAGCTACCGACGCTGAAGCTCACAGACGGCGTCATTAGCGCTCTGATTAAAATACTTTTTTTCTCCGCTAACACCAATAAACCCGCAGCTCGGGAAAGTCCACCGCGCATACACAGGAATGTAAAGTCTCTGTGGTCTGCTGAAAGCACTCTGAAACAGGAATGCGCTCAGGGCGACGCGTTGCGGCAAGGGAGCGGCAAACTACCGCAAGTACCCCGGAAGTGTGACTATTGTCACTGCAAAACAAGAGCATGTCAATCTGTCATGGAGAGAGTAATTGTGTATATTAAATACATATTTAGATGATGAAACTGTATTTTTATAATCTCTGTGGGCTTAAATAATTGTAAGAAGTGGAATACGGTTAAAAGATTTAGATTAATGTGGGGATAGAGTGTGGTCTAATTATAATATTGAATATGCTTGCACTCTTGTTTTTGCTCTTTGACAACTACTTGTATGTGCATTAAAAAAAATCATTTATCTGTCTTAAAAAGGTTATTGTTGTTTTTTTTGTAGATTATTGTTGTTGTTGTCGTTGTTGTTGTTTATCACTAGAAACTTAAAATCATTGAAGAATAATTGGCTACAAATTAAGTAAACAAGAATCAACAAGGAGATGATCAAAAGCTATTTTCATTTTTATTAAAAATTACAATTTTTAACATGAATCCAACACTGTCTAAACTACCATTTACATTTTTTCACCACTGCATTATTTATTTTCATGACCTCAGCCAAAATTCATACCTTACAGCAGTTTTTAGCCCTTTTGATTTCATTAAGTGATGTGAAAATAAAATTTTCCTTTAGATGCACAAAGACCAAGCAACTGTTGTTACATCACTCATGCATTGTTACCAATGGTGCACATATTTATGAAGCTGAGGGTTGTGCAGCAGTTTCTGGCCTTTGCTATGTGATTCATTGTTGATACTGACCACTCCTCTGGTACCCTATTCCAAAGTAAATAAACTAGTCATGGGTCTCATAGTTCATGCATGACATGAAAATATATGACAAAACACACAAAACTGTTGATAGAAAGTAAGATAAAATACTTGGTGTCTATGACTGGGTGTTGCAGAAAAGGTCCAATTTAAGCTATCTTTAATGTTTGGAAAACGCATACTTTATTAGCAATGTGTCATTGAGTTTTTTGGATCTTACTTTATTTTTTTATTCACTTATCTTTTTTTTCTGGCATTAACACCACAGCTGATGCACCACATAGTTAGCAACAGCTAAAAGTAATAAAATAATGGTAAATATTTTAAATAAAAATAAGAACAAAAATGAAAATAGAGGCTGTACATGAGCAATCATGTTTAAAATTACAAGGCAAACTTTAGGCCCTTTTGTGTCATAAAACCTTTTTTATTGCTTGTTTAAAAAGAAAGATTATTTATGAATAATTATGTAACTTTGATTATTTTACTCAAGTGTTTGCATATAGAGTGGTCAGTAAACGCTGTTGTTTTGAAAAGCTCAAACAGGAAGTTGACATTCTTTAAGTCACTCTGATTTGACGGCAGTATGAATGTGAATGATGCGCGGCGGATAAAGTTTCAGCTACTTGTTTCGGTTGCTGCAGAGGCTCATGCCTCATGTTTCAGCTGAGCAGGAGTAAAATCACGGACACACAGAAGTTTTATACTGAATTATAATGAATTAAATGTTGAGAGTTTTAGTTCTACTATTCAATAATTTTTGCCTAGTATAGCTACTTTAATAGGTCAACTGACCTCAAAGTTTGCAGCTTTCAATTCATCATGTAATATAACAATTGTAACCAGTAGCTCAATTATAACCCACACCCACTGCATGTGATATAACACACACAACTGTAAACATGTACATACAATAATGTCTGTGCAAACCAATCCCTGAGGAATACAATTAAATCAGAAGTGCCTGCTGGCGTCACATAGAATTATCAGAGTAATTTTTTATAGTTTAGCAGGTTCTGAATCAGATTGCCATTTTTTTCCAAGCAAACATGAAGTGTTGCCTGTAACAGGTATTTCGTCACTCCTCCTCTGCTGCTATTTGGATGTCAATCTTTTGTTTCAGCAAGCAGAACCGGTTGGTCCAGGCTTTCATGCTCTCAAATATTGAGATCACCTGAGCTCTACATTGCCATGGAAACAAGGTGCGGCGTAGGGTGTGTATGAAGGGGTCTTGTTTGCATTATATTTTGTGTGTGAAGCTTTAAACAAACATACTATATGTATATTGCACCAAACATGATCACCTGTACTTAAAAGAGGTGTTATTCCTGCAAAAGTCCTTTTGGGGTACTTGCAATGTGTTTTTTGTCTGCTGTGATTGTGTGTGTGTGTGTGTTTGATATTTATGTAAAGATAAGCTACATGTAGTGTAATACAAAAATGACACAAGATATTTCTGTGTTCATGAGGACATGTTGTGTTTGGTTTTTAGAAAGTCTGTTTAAATTGATGATAATGATAACATTCATATCAATCAAAGTGTATAGGGTTTAAAAAATGAATGAAAAATAAAGAGAAAAGAGAAAAAAATTACTGTTTGTGAATGCACATATATTATTCTGGTATAGTTAGTAGTCTAGGTTTTTCAGTTCCTTTTTTGTGTTTCTATTATTTTTTATTTTATCCTTCTTATGCTAATAAATCAATCATGTGTTTAATGTCATTATGTCATGAAAATTGGTGTTAAAGAAAGCAGAGTGCGTGGGAGGCAGAGAGGAACAAGAAAGAAGACAGACAGAGACACAAAAAAGGAAAGTAGAAATCAGGCAAGGAAGATGGGATGAAGAAAGAATTCTTATGGCAAAAAAGTGGGTCTGAATTGCAAAGAAAGTGATACCACAGCTCTCTCTCGTATAATTTTGTGGATGAATCTTTGCAAGAAGCCACATTAGCAGAGAGACCAGCAGGCAGAGAAGGGTGATAAGGGGGGAGTCTGGATAAGCTTAACTTCCAGCATAAATATACTCATGTCAACTGTTTAACAAGAATGATTACTGAAACACAATTGATAAAGCATTACTGTTTGGGGGAATAAACTTTGAGCACAAGAAAGTCTAACTTATGTTTAGAGGTTTAACTTGCTTATGAAAAAAAATGTACATGTGCTTTTTTAAAGGGACATAAAAAAATCCTCATGCTGAAATCAGAACTTTTTATTCTTTTCAGTTCCACCAGGAGAAAATGCACAACCTTTCCGGCTTCTGACCTCAGTGAGTTAAGCAACGTCTTGCAACCTCTCAGGTTACATTTTGGCATTGTTTGTAAGGAAGAAAATCACAACAGACACTCAAAGAGTACATTCACTCTTCTGAAAAAAAAACAAACAAAAAAAAACAACTGAGTTGCAGCAATACTTTTCCTTCTTTTCTGTCCAATTTACAATCATGCAACCCCTCTAGGGGCTTCCATGCAGTGGTGAGGATAACAGCTGCATGACTGTTCTCTTAAATATATATACTAAGTATTTATATATATATCAATAAAGATGGTCTTTTTTTACATTAAACTGTAAAGAGTTAAACATAATTGGAAGATATTCTAAAGACAATCTATAAAGTTAGACTTTTAAAACATTAAAACACATGAAGAAAAATTTCTGTACCTAAAATACATAAAAAAGTTAGTGTTGGTTTCCTCAGTGATGTGGCAGAAAGTTCACAGCAGACGAATAAAGTTGCAAGTCATGTCTGTGGGCTTGTGGCATGAGTTGCAGCCTGACTTGAATCCCGCTGAGATGTGAGCAGGTCAGCCTGTAATCTCATGAGTCATGACTGAAGATTTTCCTGATCATACTGAGCCTACCGAGTGTGTGTTAGTTGTCCTCTGATTCACTTCTTTTTCTTTGAGGTTTCATTGTGAGTTGTTGGCATTTGAGCCTCAGGAAATTAAACTTAGAACATTCAAGAAAAAACCAGCCACTTGAGTCAACTTGACTTGATATCAATATTGGTGATTGAATTCATCCATAGACTTGTGTACCAATATAAATATGCGTCTGTGAAGTGTGAATTAAGCTTTGAATGTAATTTTAGCCTCTTGGCTCTTATTTGGACCTTTTAAGCTCCAGATATTAAGGTATGAAATATCTCTCTTGAAAATATAAAAGGAAACACAGATAGTACTTATTTGTTTTGCAGGACTCTGAAGCATTTCAGCATTTTTTTTAACCAAAGTCTAAAAATGGCTCTTATTTAGCTTAACTCCTGTGATTACATCTCATGTCCACAAGATGTCACTTGACCAACAATATTGCCTGTTAGGTCCATTC
The DNA here is from genome assembly GCA_029814765.1 of Acanthurus leucopareius. NCBI lineage: Eukaryota > Metazoa > Chordata > Actinopteri > Acanthuriformes > Acanthuridae > Acanthurus > Acanthurus leucopareius. Next base: position 2,442,642 of record JAQMCX010000046.1, read on the forward strand.
CATTCTGAAGAATTTTACTTTTTGGCCAACTATTTTTGTCTTTCAGGTGTAATTTTTAAGTTATTGGGAAAATTAAAATATTATACACAGATTATGTTGCAAAATCGTAGTTAAGTTTGCTTCATTTTCACTAGTAACTAAGATTGAAATATGTTTTATGGTAATGCTTCAATAAAGACTCTCCAATAAACAGTGGCTGCTCTAGGATTTTTAAGTATGTTGGAAACAGTAGAAATGTTCAGAGCCTTTGATAGGATAAAGAGAGAATTCTTTTTGAAGGTTTTATGCGTTAACCATGTAAAATGTCATGCTGTCCTTTTGATCCATAGAGACAGATCAAGCTGTACTATCATACAGTACTCCTATGTATTATGTCACGGGCATCCGCCGGTTGTGACCGCAGCACGAGTGGATGTGCCCTCAGCTGTGGCTGCCTCAGGTCTGTATCATCACAGCTACAGATGAACAACCGAGCTCTCTCAGTGACTGCTGCAGGGGCTGTTTGAGACAGACTGTAGCTGTGATGATGACTGAAGCTGGGATGTCACAGCTGTGGTCACTTGTGTTGCTGTGATTGTGGCTGTAACTATGGCTGTGCTCTGGATGTTATGATTATTGCTGTGACACATTAGTTTTTAAGTTGTGTAACTCTAACTACACTGAGGGGTGGTATGCGTACAGAGGATCGAGGATGAGAGATGAATTGACGCTACAATATTTCTGAACTCCTGTAGTGTTTTGATTACACAGCTGCATGTTCAAACCCCATGTGGCTTGAAGATGCTTTCTTGGATAATGGTAATAAGGACAGTAAAACTTTCGGATATCTGTTTTTTAAAAGGATTAATGAGCAGAAAATGCATAAAGTGTCACATTATCTCAACTTGCTGTAAAATCTGCAGTGTTTCCCTTAACTAGCAGTCCACTATACCTCGACTGAACGGCACACTGCTTCTATGGACACATTTAATTAAACATGTAAATGAATCCCTGATAATGATGGTTTAATTATATGTAAAACATAAAAGTATTTGGGCTTAAATGTACCATCAAACCCAGCTACCTAGGTGTTCAGTGACTCAGAGTCATTATTACAAAGCAAAACCAACTGTGAAAGTGTTCGGATAATTTGTTATTGATTCAGTGATTCTTTGACAATGCCCTGTAATCTATGTGTGATATTACAAAGTAAACATGAGACTTTCTGTATTGTAATATGTGGTTTATAGGAAACCATCAGACCTTTTCTTTACCTATCCAATCATCTATACCAAAAGGAAGCAAGGCAACTGCAAATATTGACACTAATTGTGAAAAAACCTGTTTTATTTTGGGTTTTTTGGCATTTTTATTTTTGGGATTAAGCTATATTTTATGGTTAAAGTTTGTACTTTTTGATAATTGTGCCTTCTTTGCATTTTAAACTATTAAAAGTAAAAACAGCCTACTTGTTATACATATAAATAATAGATATTACATTGACATATTCTAATATGTAATAGCACTTTAGCTGATGGAGGGTGCTGGTTTAAACTTCTTCAGGATATATATATATATATATATATATATATATATATATACACACACATTATGCTCAGTGGTGTCTGACCTAGAGGTCTGGTCCCCTCCAAGGCATCACAACATAAATCTAAGAGGTTGTGAAATGATTAAAATAGACCAAGTCAATTATATTATTAACTTTAAGCTTTCATAGAATTTTTATCTTTTGCAATATATAATTTTTTCAACTGAGGCGTTGAAAACAAATGTAAAAAAGCATAGCATAGACCTGACCAAGTAGAGCACAAGGAAACTATTTTAATATTGCAGGCAACAGAAATAGGCTTACAATAGTTGAATAAATGTAGCTTACTTAGTTTCTTTCCAACACATCTTGTAGAGGGATTAAAAAAAAAAAATTAAAATAAACTTGTGAAACTCTTGTGGGCAGGGATCAACCGACACACACTGCTTTAAGAGTCAGGATAAACGCAGTGTGTGTGGATGTGATCTTTGACAGGAGATGGGCGTTGCCCATCCAGCCAAATGTCAGTTGCTTTTGCTGACACGCCTCCAAGAGGAAGATTCCTCTCAAGCAAACTTGAGAAGTTAACCATCTAGTGAAGACCCGCCTTAAACGCCCACATGCGCTGTTTTCATTTGCTGTTCCCCTGTCAATTAATCATATCCCAAGCGACGTCAGCAGCAGCGCCACACCGGGGCTGAGGAGTGGGTGACGAAGAGCAATCACCATCACCAGGAAAAAAAATACCAGGAGCGATAAAATGCACGGACTACGAGGGTCCATCTGACCGTCAGTTAGACGTTTCAGCATTTTTTAGGGTTTGGTGTAGGTGTGGTCTTTTGGAGAACACTAGCCGAACACAATGAGGGTCTTCTGTCAGGCAGAGCTTTCTGGTTTTTAGCCAGTTAGCCGCAATTCTAGGGATGGCTAGCTGAGCTATCCTAGCTAGCTAACAATTAGCCTGCCCATTTAGCTCCACTGGTCACTGGGTGCCTCAGTCTGCAAGAGCGTAACCGCTCTAAGCGCATTTTCAAAGGGGTAGTTTAAATCAAATCGTTACGAGGGTTGTAGTTCGTCGAGCGCTTGAGACGGTATCCCGGTCTATCTGTTAGTCCAGTAGATGGACGGTTTGACGGGCGCTCATTGTCACTGCGCGGGCGTACTGTGTAGGTTTCGGTGCGGCTAGGCTTGTGCTCGGCCGGGTACCCAGCAGAAGGATTGTACAAATGTGGCAGTGGCAGCCAGTGGTGCCCCACTATGTCTCGGACTGGAGTTGGTAGTTTGAAAAAAAAAATCCGAATTTAGCTACGCGGAGAAGGATTAGAAAGTGTCTGCACACTAAAAAAATCCATCAACTTGTCACGTTAGCTTGGATATAACGTTAGCAGCATTTAGCACACCAGCTAGTCAGCAACTAACTGCAGCTCTTTTGGAAAGTGCATTAAATAAAATGTTTTTTTGTACCGTCGGTGGTCATCTAAGATGTTTGCAAACATGTTGCATTGTATATTTGCTGTGATCAGCTGTCAGTCCCTGTAGCACCAGGTTTACACAAGACTTTAACTAGGCTGTCAAATATTTGACACTTGACAGCAGTTTTTCCATCAACAAGGAAGGCCAGATTCTGCACCAGGCAGAAAGCTTATCAAGCTCCATTACTAGTGTGGACTTAACTTGTTGAAAACGGATTCTTGCTCAGAGGGCGGTTTCATTTATTTGAAACTTTGTGTGAAGCGTAGCCCGGCGCCCCTTGTTAGACGGGCTTTTCAGCTCATGCGGTGATGACTTTAGACTCCATGATGGCTTGTTGCCTGAGTGAGGAGGCGAAGGAGTCCAAACGAATCAACGCTGAGATCGAGAAACAACTCCGGCGAGATAAGAGGGATTCAAGAAGGGAGCTGAAGCTTCTTCTGCTGGGTGAGTACATGAAAAGGTTTTACAGACTGTCTCACATGGCAAAGCTGCACACTTGCACTTCATCTCAACCCTTCGCTAAACACAAAGACGAGATAGTGCTTGAGCTGTTTGACTCAACTGTAGTGTAAAGGTTTGGTATGCAAAAACAGTGCACCCACAATTGCACATGCCATAGTAATCTGGTCACCACAAGATTTGTCTGTGATGTGATAGTATGCAAACTCAAATTCAGATGTGGTTTGCATGGTATTTCTATTGGGAGCTGGTAATGGGAGAGCAAAGAGCTGCTATTGGCCAATGAATTTAAGCAGGCACATACATTATTTTCTAAAGTCATATAAGTTGGGGAGTATACCAGTATTCTGATATTAAAATTAATACCTTTGCCTTGGATTTTGGTGATCTTGCTATTGTGTTGTATTTTCCTGGTATACATATATATATATATATATATATATATAAGAGGCTGCATTACTGTAAAGTGATATAATTTTCTGAATTTGCCAAACTTTTTAAGCTGTTCAAATGGTTGTCTTGACCAAATTTGTCACGATATATACAGTACTCATGATTATCTATCAGAAATCTCATTGTTAATTTTTTTTGTTAAAGCACCCATTGTAATTCAAACAATGTTTATTCCTCAGCTCCTAAGGCTAAAGTAAAATTTCAATGACAATCTTATGAACACGTCAAGTTACCAATCACTTGATATCAGAAGCAGGATATTATTTTTGGTACCTTATAACTCTCCTTCTTCCAGCTAATAGCTGTGTTGCTTTCAGGCTAAAACTTTGATAGGATTTGTCCTTGCTGCAACTCAGAAAACACAAATAGAAATTGTTTTTATGTCGACAAGATACACAGCAACGAAAATGGTTTCTAACATTAAGAACCTCTGGCTATAAAATCAACTCTTCTGTTTAATTTCATAAAATCTACATTGTTGTCCTCTGAACTTAAAAGTAATTGTTAAAAATCAGTCAGAATCATAGGACTTATTTTGAATTTCGCAGATTATCAAACTCAAGTTTTGCAAGGTAAAGCCTTTCCCAACTAGATGTCAACAGTTCACTCTAAATACCTGCAGTCAGCTTTCACAGTACCGCAGTTTTATCTGCCAGCAAACACGACTAAATAATTAAAAAGAGTTGGTTTTAATTAAGTCTGTTACAAGGGAGAGCATTCTCTTGGTGTCTGGGCCAGAAAAGGCCTTCACTGAGGTGGCCCTGCCTTGGAATTAACTCTTCTCCAGAGAGTTTGCGGTGACTAATTTTCATGTGTAAAGAAGAGTAGTGGAGCCATTGTGTGTTTGATGTATAGTTATATTGATGGAGAAAGCTGTTGTTTATTCCATAAAACAGTTAGGATTGACTACAGAACAGCATTACTGGAGCTCGCAAGGTTTTAGTATAATTTTCTAAGGACTCTTTAACATTGTTGTGGTTTGTTGTCACATGAAAACATACATTTTCTGTTTTTAAAGATGTGCTCACTCATAGCATCAGTAACTTTTAAACCTGAAAGGACTAGTAGCTTATAAGTTATGACTGATTTCTTGTCTCTGTTCTGAAACATTCTAAGTCCATGATATGTCAAGTTGCTGTCAGTATATCAAGGGTGTTAAATATTGAAAAAAATAACAGTTGTTACAGCTTCAGAAAGATGCATTAAGAAACGCTCTATCCACAAAAACCTTAACCTTAAATGGATACTAGTGGAACAACGATTAGTCACTTTCCGTTTATGGCTATTGGCTACTCTTGCAGTAAAAAAATCTGATTGGAGTTGCATGCAGGTGTGTTGGACGTTGCTGGGCAGTAGCAAGGTCCTGTTTCTAATTAACAAGTGGTGTTAAATCTCAGGAGACTATACAGTTTGCCACACTGGATTTGTTCCTAAATCATAATGATTAAAAACTATGGCTAAGGCCCTACTCCTGGTTTTGGTGTCATTTACATGCTAGCTGCGTCTGTTCTCTGCTGTCTGTGTCTGAGTTTTATACACACGCACACACGAACACACAGGACCAGCCTGATGGTGCATTCAAGTGCACATTGTAAACTCAAATCTATACTCCAATGACCATAAAGGTTGTTTCAAACTTGGAAGTTTCTATTTTTCTCATTGTCTTTTGTTGAAATATGTAGGTCTGCATCTGTAATTGCTTTATTTTGCTTTCTCTTACTGTAGCAGCAACTTGACAACACAACAACAACAAATGAGAACCTGTTCTAGTTGAGAACCGGTTCTAAACTGTCCAGTCCATTCCATTGAATTTGCATACCTATGAGCTGATCAACTCCTTTTGAATGTTTTACTGACATTTACTTGTCAAAACAATAACACCAATCTGAAAACTTGCCACAAAAAGGAATTATGGCAGATGTTCTGTTGTTTCCTTTGGTAGGGGATTATCAAGAATGTATTAGATATTTGAAAGTGCTTTGGCGGCCATATGTATTCCTCTGCTTTTTTTCTTTAACAGATGAGATGCTGGGTTGGTGTCTCATTGAGGGAGAATTATTTACAAGAGATCCCTTGTCATCACAACTCAAGTTTTGATGAAAATGTAAAGGTACATTCTACAAGAGCCTTTTTTCAGTTTTTTGAGGGAGTCTGCAATCACATTGCTTTACTTTGTGTGAAAAAGCTCTGAAAACTGACTAGCCACAGTGTGATTTAAAGTGCACTCTGCTTGTCTCACTTCATTTGGAACCTATTATGGACTTCTTTGATTCTTTTATAGACTTTCAAGCATTTTGCAGCTTTTTATTATGTTTTTGCCTGCATATATGTCATGAGATTTTTTTTCATCCAAAGTGGCTCTTGACTTCTTTAATGTTCTGCTGGATTTCATATTTCTGTCCCACATAGTGGAAAAAATGTTGAAATGAAATTATTACTTTTGTGTTGCATTTTAGGGCTGGATTCTGCTTGTTTGACCATTAGAGTCCAGCTGTCTTGCAAAATATGTTATTTGGGCAGCAGGACTGTGTACCCAACTCTCTCATGATGAGTAACAGTTGTGCATGACAAGGAAGGCTACCTCTAAAGCCTTTTTATACTCCTGCATTGAAACAATACAGAGTCAAACTGTAACCAATGCAAGTGTCCGACACTGCTGTGCGCTAGTGTGTCACTTCGCTCTGCAATTACACTGCCAGAACGTAAGATGTGTGTCTGTGCTGCTGTGTTGAGTATCTTTGCATATTATTAAACAATGCTGACTGAAATTGAGCAGATCATGTTGGAGTTTGAGTTGAATGATAAACAGCAGTTACTTTTACTGATATTAGATTTGGCTTAAGCTGATTTGCCAACCACTGGTTTGCCAAAAACTTTGTGAAAATGCAAGTGACTGTTTTGATGCTTGTATTGTCTTGTTGGGCGTTTGTTTTTGTCTGAAGTTGCAAATAAAAGAGGAAAATAATCAAATCATATGAAGGACTGTATGGTTATTATAAACCATTTCTATTATTGGATTTTGAAATATGCCATTATCGTAATATATAATTATATACACTGCAATAGAAGTGAAATTCTTACCTGTGATATATAAAGAGAATAAGTGGTTTTGTCTGATGTCCTAACAACACTATTTTGTGAGTTTTCTTCAGTAAATGGGACCTTTCTCTTCAAAATGTTGCTTTTAATAAAACTGTGTAAAGCTGCTGATGTTGATGTTCACACTGGTATCTTCTTGGAATGAAATTTGCAGATGCACATTAAAGTATACAAAGTGTCTGATGACAAGTGAGGTTCAGCCTCAGCTGCAAGGGTTTGACAGTTATTGTTTACATGCCTGTTTGTTTCCCCCTTGATCTTGAATTTGATCAGTTTCTATAAAAATTCTTAGTAACATTGTATTTCAAAGAGTGTATATTATTCTGTGTAAACCATGACATTAAATCAGTTGTAAACATGAAGGAATCTTAAATGTTTGACTGTTAAGAGTCATGTGCTTGATTAACCCTAACTCTCATTAAAGACATAGTTGACTAAACCAAATGACTGGAAATGACAACAGTCATAACCATCCATAGAGACTCCCTCACACTCATGACAGTTGTCATGTTAGTCTTATTGACACCCTTTAAAATAAGGTGTGACCAAAGTTTTCCTTTCAGTTTTATGGTAAGATATTTTAATACTGTTGTCATACATTTCCTTGGGCTTATGTCATACAGACGTATTTTATTATAGCAAAAATAGATAGATAGATACTTATTGATCTCCAAGAGAAATTCGCAAAAATCTAACTACATATGACTGGAAATGACTGGACAATATTGTAATGACAGAAAAATATAATGGGAAAATATCTTCTTATTATGTTGTAAGAAGAAAAAAGGCTGTGTTAGAGAAAGAAAAATGAATATACCCAGTGTTGCAGTTTGTACACAGAGTCAAGACAGGGACTTAAAAGTTTCCAATGTGGATCCAATGTTGACTGAAGGTGAAGTCAGTCATATGGATAAAAAAAACCTGTAAAGGGTACACTAATGCAGTTCAGCACAAATACAGTGTATTTATACTATACAAACCTGTTAGGAACCAGGCAAATCAGCAAGATTTGACCCTCCTCTTGTTCCTCTAGTTGTTCTTGTATCTTACATGATACGAAATCAAACCTTCGTATTTTAAAATAATCTCAAGCAATGCATTTTTCAAGCTAAATTAGATGTTGTGCAGTGTCTTAGCTCCCCTTACTAAGTTTAAAATGGCCAAGTCAGCATTGTATATGCTTGAGGTCCAGTCTCTGACAAACTGTAATGTCTCATCATTTTATAACATTAACAACCAAATACTCTCCTTTGATCACAGTCATCCTGAGCTTTTAGGCCACCTGTACTCTAAGCCGTTGATAAATGAAGCGTTTTCTAGCAGATTACATTCCATTTACATTGATGCCGATGCTTTTATCCTAAGCGATTTACAATAAGTTCATTCGACCATGTCAATACAATCCAAAAATTCTAAGAAGCTGAACTGCTTCATAACGCTCCACATACTAGATTTAGAAAACAAATAAGAGATAAAGAAGTGTTTCTATTTTTTGTTTGTTTTTATTTAAATTTTTAGGGGCCAAAGTGCAGTCTGAAAAGATGAGGTGTCAGAGTGTGGTGGTAGATATGTAAAGTCTCCGCTGACCTGATGAGGGTGTTATAGGAGAAGACAGCTCATGCTAATATTAGATGGAACATAACAGGAATATAAATGGTAGGTAAAATTTTGCCATAGACTCAGTGAATTACACTGTGGACTGTTTTTTTTTTTTTTAATGCCTCTGCAATGGCAACAGTAGTCACATGTAAGCAGGTTGTCTGGTTGATATGTTTGTATCAAAATAGTCATGGACTTAGACAAAAAAAAAAAAGACTGAGTCTCTACTATGTTTTGGTGTCAGGCTGCACTGCTTCTGTCTGCTGGTGTCTGATTTTGTTTCAGTTCAACTCATCCAGAGACAGTTTTATGATGCATTATTTCCCTTTATTGAAATACATAGGCCCACAGTGGTTATGAAGCAGAGACAGATCTATCACATCAGAAAGACATAATGTCCATCTGAATGAATGAGGGCCCCCAAGGCGGCACAGGCTATTTACCTGAACTCAAAAATGAAAAAGAAGTCATGGTACTTTGCGTGTTTGGGTTTTAAATAACATATATCTATACATAGACACACTTTTGCACACACTGGTGCACACACTGTGCACACATTTACACATTTCATCTGTCAGTTTGCACACTGTTCAAACAGGTCGGCAGTATCTGGGTTAATGAGTGTTTGTTTTTTGGCAACACCCAAGGATGTCTCATGCATGAAGCCTACCTACGCCTATTATGGTTTCTCTTAAAAAGTCTTACAGTAAGCCAAGCAGATAAGCCCTGAGTTGGCCATATTTATTTGGATCCCTGTTAGCTGCTGCCAAGGTAACAACAAGCATGGAAGGATTTCGTAGAAATAGCTAAATTGCAGACAGTACAGATGAACAGCCCACACACAAAAAGGATAAAATTACCCCAAAGAGACTTGTAAGAGTGTGTTAATGTACAGAGGTATAGTAGGCAATGGTATAGGTTGCCCTGTGATCTCCCAGCTATTTTTATAGGCAAAATAACACTGTTGAAGGCAGAGTTGGCAGATGTATCCTGTATCCTTACTCCTACAATTGTAATTCAACAGCACTGGCTGACTTTGAACCAACGTTAGTGAGGCTAATCATCATCCACGTGAGCAAATTTCCCAGGAATCTCAAATTGCTTGGCTGCTACGACCTGACCTGTTACTCTGGTGTGACTGTGCCAACTATCAGTTAGTTTTTTGCAAAATGCATTTTGGTGTTTGTTGAGACAGCTTCATATCCATGAAAGTCACATGTACTTTCATTTAACACTAAATTTTCTCAGCAGATCAAACTCAATCAATCAATAATCATGGCTCTATATCACAGCTAGAATTGGGGTACTGAATAAATTACAGTTAGTCATCTTATTAATTTGTAGTCTCAGTATGACTTGAATTGGTGTCATATGTTGTATTTACTGTGATAGACAATTAGTCATGTTGTTCAGTTATGATGAAATAGTGAGTAGGTTAATTGAGCATTTTATTCAAAGAAAAGCTTGTCAGTGATGGTTGTAATAACTTTATGTACATTTAGTCAAGTTCAAATCACAGGCTTTACTGTCTTTTCACACCAGGACCAAATGCCAGATGTTCGGTTTTCATTATTACAAAAACTTTTTCACTGTTGTGTTAACTACATGCTAAATGACTTGGCTCATTTACTGTAAAATGCACTGAGGCCACATTGCTGCATCACTTTCAGCATCCTCACAGAGAATAATGATCCAAACAGCGTCACTGATCCATCCATAAACTTTGACTCCTGAAATTTGTTTCAAACGGCCGATCTTTAAAAACATTCATGCTTTTACAAGATCAGCATCTGACTAAAAAAAGGCAAGCTAATGTTAAAACATTATCCTTGGCTGATAAATTTGTCTGAATATTTATCTTAAGAATGTTGTAATGTTGTACAGGGTTTTAAAATGTTCTTATTTTTGGTCAAATGCTTAAAATAAGGTTTGTGGTTAACACAAGCTTAAGGAAATCTTGTGTTTTTTTGTCAGTTTTTATAACAGCATAAAATGCCTCACTAAATACTTCACTTGTGATTTTGAAGCTTTTAGGTGTCTTTTAACAGTCAGTTGCTAAAAAGTGGCTAAGACGACAGAGGTTGTCAGGGACATTAGGCATTATGCTGAGTACCATACCCAGTCTACTCGCTGATACGCCTTTACAGCCTCATTATGTAAATCCTTGGACTCTTAAAAACTATTCTTACTCAAACTTTCCAACTTGTAGATGCATTGAGTTATATTAAAATGTACATAATATAGAGCAGCATAAAGCTCAGTAGTGGTGGTGACAGTGAAGTCAAGCAACAATGGTGGTGTTCATTTACAGCCCAGTGTTAGCTTTTTACATCTGCTGATAGCATTTATGCTTCAAAATAAGTGACAATTGTGTTCTTTCGTGAATTATTATCTCGCAATGCTAAGCCTGGAACTATCCTCAGCTGTTTTACCCAGATTTTATTTTATGCAAAAATGCTAAATCTAACCTTTGGCTTTAAACCTTTGGCTTGTTGTCAAGGGGAACTAGGCCAAACTTACTTGTGGAGTAGCATACAAAAAAATCATCATCCCTGAAGCCCTCTTTTTTCATTGCATTTTGATGTTTTTTAAGCATTTAAATTTATTTTGACTGCCCACTTTATATCAAAGGTTGTAGCATTTTGTTTAAGTACTGTAGATGAAAAAGGGGAAATTCCCTCTGACCTAAAAAAGAGATACAAGATTTTATTCTTCTAATTTATTTTATTATAAATCCTCTTAAACTACTCTTTATGCTTTACGCTTTATTTAAGTATTATTTGTGACAATAGCCTGGTGTAGTTGCCAGCCACAATTGAGCCAATGGTCCATCAGTGTTGTGATTCATGAGAGGTATTTGTAGTTCATTTTGCATATGTGTGATACAAGTATACTGGAACTGGATCAGCCAGATGCATACACATTCAGTCCTATACCTTCATGCCTCATGGATGAAAAAAATTTGTTGCGCTTCATGGTATGAAGACAAGAAGGTAAGTATTTGTAGTTCTATACTGTTTATCTGATGGCTCTTGCTGGTTGAGCAAACTGATGCTGACACGCCCAGAGATTCAGCAGTTATGTGGCAGGGGCGCCTGTGAAAGACTGTTCAGGGCTTTTATTGTCACCGCCTGTCTGGCTTGTTATTACTGTCATATATAGCCCCATTAAAACCTTTTCTTGTCAATTACAGCCTAGATTTGTATTTGAAGTTATGTTATATGTGCTTCATGGCTGAGGTTATATAGCAATATTATTAGTTTGTTTTTTGAAAAAAATGTATTAATATTAGCAAATAGAATAGCAAAATAAAAACATTTAACTGTGTAAACGTGGCATAATTAAGAATAAATTTTGTGATAAATGAATATAGTTAATCCTACAAGCAAGTAGGTTTGCAAACGTACTTAATCTTCCATGCAATACACTTAAGCTTGTCTTGTAACTTATTAAATTAGTTTTGTTGTCACTGGGATGGTATCTTTTCAGTTAAAGCAAAAGTTTTTTGGTGTGTCTCATTTTGGTCAGCGATGTTGCAATTGACCTGACCGAAAATGCTGTGTTGTGTGAGAAAATGGATGTGCATTTTGATGGGTAAGTCTTGATGGCTGTTGTCAGGCTTATTTCTGCTGTGATATGGGCTGTTAGGTCTGTGCAATATCTACTAAGAACATCTAAAGCTTATTATCTACATTGACATAAGTTTATCATGATCCCCTCATGATTGATTCATCATCCAGCCCTGTGTATTTGTATGTTTGTGTGTAGATAAAAATCAAACAGATCTGGATTCTTACAAGGACAAAAGTTCTTTTACATGTTTACACAGCAACACACTTTAGCACATCACATGACAAGTCCTTAGAAAGAAGGAAGTGAAGGGGAAGACTGATCACAATAATTTCACAGGCTGTGACACCTTAAATTTCACCGGTTCAGTACAACTAGCAAGCATTTTGGTTGACTAGGAACCAAAACAGGCAAAATGATTAAATGGACATCTAAGTAGCAAACGGGAAAATATGCCAGGAATTTTCTCTTAACTTGACTAGAGATCCTGTGTTGTGTCTTTCTCATTCTTTCTTTCAGCAGAGATGTAGATTTGCTCTTATAGTCCATTTAACACAGACACATTTTAAACACCCGTATGCAGCACAGAGGAAACACAGGTAATTTAGACTTTCTTTGAAGTGAGTAAACAAAGATGTAGTTCTAAATGCCATGACACGGGCGTTAAGGTAAAAGTCTGTTCTTGCTGTCCACTTGTCCATCTGCTGCATTTTAAACAAGATGACTGATGTGTTTTAAATTTTGAAGTTTCATTGTCAGTTTTACTCTCTCTCTTTCTGTAGATAGTTTGTGTCAAAGATGTAAACCAGAGACAGGATTTTTTGCAGAAAACTGAATAAATGCATACATATATACTTTTTTTTTTTTAAACTCATAGAAATATTTGATCAGGTGTGTTATTTTGCTCCTTCAAATGCTGCAAATTATTGTAAACAACACATTTTTCAGAAGGAGAGTACGGCAGCAAAAAATTTTAAGCCTGCAAGATCGCAAATGTGTTGTGCAATAAGTGTCTGCTTCTGAAGGGATTAGTAATCATGTTTTTACTTTTGTTTTATTGGATTCTAGTAGCACATTATAATCTGTGAGCAGAAGGGACAAATTTACAGGAGCACCTTATGTAAAATGCAATCCAGGATGCCATCAAATACAATAGAGCCACATTTGCAACATTTTTGAAATATCACCCTGTTTAAAACTTAAACTTAAATTGAACATTCAGTTCTAAGTAGAACTGGGGCAATTAAATAATCATTCAAACAGAAAATTTATCTTTTCTAAAAGTATTGTAAGGATGTTTGGTTGTTACTTGTTGACCCTTTTTATATTATAATGGCATAAATGATAATAAAGTGTCAGTAATTTTTAAACAATCAGTTGTTTTTGGGTGATAATAGTTTGGCAATAGTAACATGAAGAACTCGTCTAGCAGAAATTATATAAACTGAATTGCATCATTACTCTCCACAGTCATTTTCCCTTGTTCCTTTCTGATAAAGGTTTGTGCTTTCACCTATTGCTAATTTCCTTTTATTTTATTTTTCCCTCGTGTGTTTCTCTCTGCTGTCTTGTAGCTATACATATAAGCAGTGGGAGAGGTTTGAGGGGAGATGGAGTATTTCCATCTCATGAGAGGGAACAGTGACATGGGAAATGTCTATTCAACAATTTTTATCTCTCTCACACACATCCTCTTCACAAGCATGCACAGTTACTGTATCCAGAGAAACTGTACAATATGGCTGTCCAAGAATTATGGTCACACTGCCACTCCATGCAGAGTAAGTTAAGTAGTGCAAATTGTGTTTTGTTGTCAGCAGATGCAGTCAGCCTTTTAACTAAATAGTTTAGGGAACCAAATAGCCTGGGATTCCAAAGGCTCCTTAAAGTACATTTGGGTTTCTACCACATCTCAAGGACCACAAACATTAAATCAGACAATGGATAAGCATCGGCTTTGTTTCCAAGAACATTTATATAGTTGTTGTGCAAGTCTGATGTATAATTAAGAAGACAGCAGAAGGTAAAATGATTCTTGAAAATACCACTAAGACAAAACACCTGTACACTCTTAAGCAAGAATCTGCTTTTTTATTTTTTTTCGTAATTCTTACTGTATTTTTCTATTTTAATGACTTACCTGTATAACTAAAAATGCAGACAGGTGGCAAGCTAAATGAAAAAAAACAAATTTAAAAGTGTGGATGCTTCTATACAGCATGCGAGGGGTCCCGAGGTATATTTACATTGACAAGAGAATCCTGTTTTTGACTTTTGTCCTGTTTTTGATTATATTTGTGTTATGGTGTTTAAGAAGGAAAGCCTTCATATTCATGTCTGTATCATCATAACAGTATCCAGGTTTCTGATGGTCCGCCTGCAGGTGTGTCTCGATCTCTCACCATCTCAGCCACTTTGTAATGTATATTCAGAAAGCAGGATAAGGTGTTTACATAACACAGTGTCCTGGTTTCTGTTGGAGTACTCTAGATAGCAAGTCCAGGTTTCTTAAAACCCTGATAAGGCCCTCTCCAAGTTAGTATATGTTAACTATATCTGCTGGAGAAGTTTTTAACTTGTGTTAAGAAAACACCAAAAAAAAAAAACACCAGAAGAGGGAATTTATTTTAGAAAAATGGTAGAATTGAAGGTGTTTGTTTTATAGCTTTTAGTGGTCAGACACATTGTATACTTTGTTTAATTTTGCACCAATTTGTAGAGTCAGTGGGAGAAGAGATGTTATTGTATCTCTTCTCCCACTGACTCTCTTTGCATTCAGCTTAAGTAAGTATGGAACTATTAACAGCTGAAGTCATTTTTTTAAAATAAATGCTTATTCCTTTTTTTTAGAATCAGGATTATGCAGAAGATAAAGCAATACAGGTATCTTAAAATGAGAAACCACTTTGTTTCCTGAAAAAAAAAAAAGTCATCTGTATCTTATGGGATAGAGAAGCAACATATTGGAACTAAATCCCAAGTGGTACTTCTGTGTTCCTCAAAATGTTTCTTGAGAATTTCCTGCAGACCAGTAGACCTTCATTTAGCCATTTAGTTCCTGTTCAGTCAGACAAACCTTTGGCACTGAGCTGAAGTGGATGCAGCTTCCTTTTTGATGTGTTGAGGAAGTTTTATGGAACAGTTACTTAGAGCTGCTGTCTCCTTCACTCTGTCACACATTGCACCTCCTTACTTTTCCTCGTCTGCTCGACTCTTTTTTGTTCTTTCCCCGTTCTTTCTTTCCCCTCTCAGATGCCAAACCCTGCTCTGCTCTGCTCATTAGTTTTTAAAAAAAAATTTAAATCTTTATTGGTATTTTGTTTACAACAGTGACATGCCAGTCACAACAGCAAACTGAAAAACCACAAACAAACAGTAATAGAAGCTGCTTGGGAAGTGCCTTCATATAATTACAGCCTTGGAGGTTAATACATCTCTTAATTATTATTCCAGTCCAGTGTTGTCATCTTGAGCCTTGTATATGGTCCATTTTTTCCATTTTCTGTCGAGTTGTGCTTCTTGCAGTCTCAGTTTGTGCGTCAATTTTTCCATTAAAAATATTTCCTCCACAATTGTCAGCCATTGGTTTTTTGTTGGTGGCTGTACCTGACCCCAGTTCCTGGTGATAGCCTTCTTTCTTGCTACTAGCAGAATTTTGATTAAATAACTATCACTAGCAATGAAATTTTCTTTAGTGAATTTACATAAATAAAGTACCAAACAACTTTTAGGAACCTCATATCCAAGTATTTGCTGTAGCTCCTTACATATCATTTCCCAATATACAATAATTTTCTGACATTTCCAAAAAACATGTGAATGATCCACATCAAAGGACCCATACTCTGGCCAACATTGCTCTGCTTACTAGTTTTATGTAAACCATAGCTGAAATGTCTGTCGTAGCTTCCAGCTAGCCTAGCCCCATGAAATGGATCTGTTCAACTATTTTTCCTGTTCTTTGTAGTTAATGGTTATTTAGTAGAATGACTAAGTGTCAAGGTGACATGACTTTTGTTTGGTTAACAGTCACGGCTGTGTAATTATTGGGCTTTTCCTCATCCCGTTCCCCCCCTGCTTTGCTTTGTTGCTGATTTTTAAAAACAGCTCAAAGACTTTTGACGAATCCCTCAGGGGTCTCTGTACTCTGATGTTTTAAATGTATCAGCTTTGTACACACATGATCATCAGAGTATGATTTTCTTATTCGTAAAGGACTTGTCACACTACCACAACTTTATATTAGCATGCAAGTCGTTTTTAGAGCTGTAACTAAGGAATATTTTTATGTTGATTCTGACAATCATAGTATCAATTGATCAGTTAATCATTAGGCCTATGAAATGTTATCGATAAAACATTGTTCATTGCAATTTCTGAAAGCCAGAGATGACAGTGAACAATGAAACCCCCAAAATATTAAGTTGCAATCACATGCAAAAGAAAAGCAACTAGGGAGTATTTGGCATTTTTGCTTGAAAAACTATTAAAACGATGAATCAACTTTCAAAACTGCTGCAGATTATTTTTCTGAAGATTGACTAGTTTACTTACGTATTGTTTTTCATAATGAGATATGACCATAAGAAATGCCCCTTTTTTTCTTGCTTTTTGAGAAAAGCAAAAATGTACTTTAAATGGAGGCCAGTGAACAAACATGTTTTATGAAAGATTTGCACCGTTGTTGGACGTTATCGTTGAAACACATTTTGGCAAGGACATGGTGTGACACATCTGCAGCAGAGTGCCCAGTGCATTATGATCACATGATCACAGAAGCAAGTCTTATTATCTCTAGTTTTGCATGAAATGCTGGTCATGCTAAGTAAAATACACATCCACTTAATGTTCAGATTAAGTATAAATTAAAAATCTTACTACCTAAAATTTATTTTATACCGGTTACTGGGGATAATGCTTTTATTTAGCTTTAGTTCTTCATGAGGAAGCAAGTAATTTGATTGAATTTGAATCCAAGAAGCAACTACCGTAATTTCCGGACTCTAAGCCGCTACTTTTTTCACACGCTTTGAACCCTGCAGTTTAAACAATGATGTGGCTAATTTATGGCTTTTTACGGGCTAAAGAGCTTCATGCCACCAATACATTCAGCCTTGTCACATCAGACCGATGAAATTACCGAACAGGTCACAGTTGACCAATGAAATTGTTTGAATTAAATCAAACGCACTTACACTAAATTCTTCAGATCAGTTATTTTGCGCTTCATGCACATGCCCTCATCATGGATAGCGAAGATAGCGATCAATGACTTTTCTGGTAGGCTACTGTA
>JAQMCX010000046.1:2460212-2485542 GCA_029814765.1 Acanthurus leucopareius
ACAAAATCTTTTTTCTTTTTAAATTTAGTGGGTGCGGCTTATATTCAGGTGCGCTCAATAGTCCGGAAATTACGGTAAGTGCAAAACTTTAAAATTAAATCAATACCAAATATATTCAAATTCAAACACTACTGAATTTGAGGCACTGACGTATGTGTATTTTGCAAATGTGGAAAAGGTGAACAAATGTGTTTTTAAGGGTTTACAAATTCTAATCAAAAGTTAATATGCTCAATGTTTGGAGGAGTATAAGATGCTAAAAATATTCAAATATGTGTGTACATTGTTTGCTTTCATCACTTTTAATTTCCCATAGGCTGGGATTTGAGCAGTGGGTGAGGACCCTATGGGATTAAGAAATGCATGCTAAAGTTGCATGTTGGATCAGGCTCTGTGGAGACTATAGTCTGTAGCCTATCAGCTGGTCTTTTCTGCCATGTATTTGAGTCCAGAACAAGAGTTGCCATGGGAACAAGCAGTACCCCTCAGGAGGAGCTCCAGTGAATGTACAGTAGTTTGTCCGTGAGAAATGCTTCTGCTGGGGTTTCCAATTCGGCAGGAGAACATTGGCATCTGTTGAAATAAGCTGATCATGCCTGAGAGATATGGCCCTCTCCTCTTGATTGTGTGTGTTTAGAAAAATTCAAATGCACGTGAATTCACACACACACACACGCACACGCAAACACACTCACACTCACACTCAATTAACCAATAAAGCTTATATGTCTATCCAGTGTCCATTCCTTTTATTTATCTTCTTGTCAGTTCTAATCTTGCCTTTATGACTTAAAATCAAAAAGACACAGACGAAAAGGAAAGTAGACAAACTGTTCACTTGTTTTTTTTCCTTTTCTTACTCCTTCACATCCCAGTAGCACCCCCTCCCTTCTATTAAACTCTTTAGTCAATGAGAAAGTGAACTCTCTTGTACTGTGTCTTGACAATCGCTATTAATGTCCCTCTCTCAAAGACATACTCTGTCTGAAGGGGAATCTCCGATGTTGCCTGACCTGCTTTCCACAGCAAAAGATCCTGTCTGGTTAGAGGACAGGCGGCGCTCAGGGCACTCCTTCACTGTATACTTAACTCTGCTTTTCAGTCAGCGACAGTCAAACTTGACTCTCATCATCCTTGGAAGACATTTACCATGGAAATACCAGATGTACTTTATAACACAAAGCACAATCCATTGTCTAACCAGTCATGACAATCCTGCTTAGGTGATTTGTAGGCATTACTGGTGTCTCAGTGCTTTTGTTTGTTTTTTTTGTTTTGTTTTGTTTCGTTTTGTTCATTTTTTATTCTTTTCCTATTTGGTTTTTTTCATTTCTGATATGCAGCTTTTCTGTCATTGGTCATTCCCTCCACTGGTCCATGGAGGCTGCAGAAAACTGATGTGTGGACACATTTTGTCAGCTTGCACAGTCACTGGCTGTATAAAAGCAGTGTGGACCCTCACAGACATGTTTAATGATGTGTGTTCACAGGAAATTTTTGACTAGAGGTTTTTAGGCGTCTAACTCATGACGAACAAATAATGTTGCATTTTTACAAATCCAACTCTCTGCACAGGCTACATAATGGCTGATGTTTTACTTGTGCAGTGCATTCATAAACATATTCCAGTGCGTATTTTTACATGGTTCTATGGTATAACACACATAACTACAGAATTGTGCCAAAAACAATGGCGACATACAACTCAATACTGTGCCTGAATGCATCCTGTATAGATGCAGATTAGCGCCGCTGCTGCTGCTGCTGCTGCTGCAATGTCTTGCCACAGCTCCTGTGCAGACATGGTGTACGACAAAGTTATCACTGTAAGGACATAATGCAGGGGCAGCAAGGAATATGTAGTTTATCTGTAAAAATTAATTCATCACTGGCATGAAATATATTCAGAAACCCCATATTCTATCTTAAGGCTGCAGTCTTTTGGCCTCTGGGAGCAAAATATTGATACTCTGCTCATTGTTTCTAGCAGGAAAAAAAGACAGACCCAGTCAATGCAACATCACTAGCGCAAGCGTTGCAACTATGCCCATCACAGCTCTACATACCTTTTCCATTATCTTTTTTTTTTTTTTTTTTTGTACCTTAGAAAAAAGTGAAGGCATTATTGCATAATTATGGAATTACAAATATTGTTATATTTGCATTGAATGCTGTGTCTGGTGCAACTTTTAAGTTTATAAAAACACACCAAAAGCAGCAGTTTGTCATGTAAATTAAGCCTTTGATTTTTCTGACTGTTAAAGGCAACACACTGTCAGCAATTTTTAGTTTAATTAATTAGATAAATTTATAATGAAAATAATGGTTAGTTGTAGAACCAGTTTAGTAGTAGAAAGATACAGACCAGGCAGAAATTACATGTGTTGTTGAAACTGCAGTGACTCAGACTTAAATGTTGGGAGAAGTGAGATGGGGAGATGAGTGGTGGAGAGCTCGCGCAGGGTTGTAGAGGAAGAAAATAGGAGGTGGAATGGGGGTGGAGGAGAGGAGGACCGCTCCAGGGAGAGAGCTGCATAGTGAAACTGGAGGCTGAGTTTGGATTAGACTGTTACCTGCCTTGTCTTTTTAAATGTCTCTCTTTGGATGATGACTACAGTATTCAAAACTCTGATTCTTTCGTTCTGACTCTGGCATCTCCTTGACATGGATTGTTGTATTGTCACTAAATATGTCCATATAACAATACAGAACCTGCTGTAGAAGCTGTAACTGAGAGGGATGTATTTCTTTTTCTGCATGTGCAAGCAAGTTTCCTTGTCTATGACTAGGCCTTTCTGTGTGTTTATGCACGTGTGCATATGCATGGCCAGAGTGATACAAAATTGGAGGAGTGAACTCAGTTTACCCGGCTCTTTGTTGAGTTGAGGTGAGCCGTGCAGCCCTCATGTGGTTACTCTGGGCTGCTCCACTTACCCAGACTGTCAGTGGAGCCTCTGTGGTAACCATGGCCAAAACAATGATTACATTGCAGTGTTTTGTTGCACATATCAAGACACTAGAACCAGGATGACAAGAAACAATGGCTGGACCACAATTAAGACCAAAAACATTTGTCCACATATATTTTAGACTTTGTTTAAATTCTTATCAAGAGTCACTTGTAAAGAGTTATGTAACTGCCTGTGTTTGAATACACATACACAGAAGATGGGAAGACTTTACTGTTTTAATGGCATAAAAAAGTAACTTAAAAATAAGTGTACCATGTCAATGATCAGTTCAGGTAAGCAGCCTGTTGGTAAAACACAGGGACAGAGTTTGCATCGAGGTCTTGACAACGCCTGGAAGACTTGGTAGTGCTTATTCATTCACAGCCCAGTGTATCAGCACCAGGGTGTAGGTGGACAGACAAGGTCAGGTTGTTGTGAAGGTCAGCCAGTTTATTACCACAGAAATATGAGTTGTATATAAATGGTTTGTTAGAGTTGTGTAAAACAGCTTCACACCCACAGGTCCTTTTTTTTATTTAATGGTTTAGTTTGATCCAAGAGCAGCAGATACACATTTTTTGACAACATAGATGTGAGAGAGATTTATACTCTATCATTAAATGTGCTTCTAAGGTGTGTTCAAAAGGATGGAAGGATTATAGCATCTCTTTTTTTGTTGTGATATTGACCCATTTTTCAGATATGTTGGATTTTTATTATGGTGCTACTGTGCTACTTTTCACTTCCAACAATGTTTGCTTCATTTGGCAGTTTCACGTTATATAGTATTTAATTTTCCCACATTATCTGCACACAATAATTATCACCATTTCTTTTTGTAGATGTCCTTTCTTTACAGTTGTTGTTGGACTATTTAACTTTCTATTGTGTTCATTGGTCATGTCAAAAGATTCTCATATTGTCAACAATTGTACCAATATATGTTGCTTTTTCAGTCGTCAGATAACCTTAATCTTCTTGTCTTTCTTTCAAGGTACTGGAGAGAGTGGCAAGAGCACCTTCATCAAGCAAATGAGAATAATCCATGGGTCAGGTTACACAGATGAGGACAAGAAGGGCTTCACCAAATTGGTCTACCAGAACATCTTCACCTCAATGCAGGCCATGATCCGTGCAACTGAGACCCTAAAAATCCCGTTCAAGTATGAACAGAACACGGTACGTACAAGGATTAAAAAATTGTCATGTTATTGATATCTGTTTCCACATTCATATACTTTATAGTTTCTGAGGCACGTAAATTGCTGAGCAGCAACCGAGATTATGACATATGACTCCACACAAATTTGTAAACTGGATTTTATTTGCTCTGATATTCGTGCTGGTTTGATGGGTGGGGCTCATTCAGAGCAAGGTGGTATTACTTACATCAGTAGAGCAATCAGGATTTAGCAGTGTTGGATTTAAATCTTAAATCGGATGTCAGTTGGTGAGCTGTTTTATCAAACTACACCCACACAGTCTTAATAAGACAGAGGAGCCAAGCTTTTGGTTGGTAACACTCTGAAATTACATGTGTTACCCTAAATAAATTGAATAATTATTTACTTAGCCATGGGACATGTAATGTTATAATCAAAACGCTCAAATTTTAAAGACAAATTTCTAAGGGCTTGCAATTATAAAGAAGTTATTTGATAGAAGGAACTGATGTTTGTCTAGCTGTATTATGAGTAATGTAGGTGCCAAATTTTGATTAGAAAGGACGATAGATTAAATGGATCAAAATATGACACATCTAGTTCTGCTCCATTGAAAAACAACTGTTATAAAGTAATCGTGATCGTATAAAGAATGTTATAGATATTCCATTGAATCTCTCACTAAAGTTTTTATTTGACCTCTTGGTGAAAGGTCTGACCGCTGTCCGCATGGCCAGTAATCAGCGTGTTTGTTTGCTCAGTCAGTATTCATGTCCAGTTATCTCATGCAACCCCATCCATTTAGTTCATAAATGTTACAGTAAGATGAGTTGTGAAGTAAAATGAACTGCTCCTCTAAAGGAAACTTTTATGAATTTTACTTGTAAATCTGTTTATTTTTTTATTCTCGCAGAATAATGCCCAGCTGGTGCGTGAGGTGGACGTGGAGATGATTTCATCATTCGATCAGCCTTACATCAGTGCGATAAAGATGCTGTGGGCTGACCCTGGCATCCAGGAGGCCTATGATCGCAGGAGAGAGTACCAGCTTTCCGACTCAACCAAATAGTATGACAACAATTTTTAGATCTACTAGAATAAGTGACTTTATGTGTAGAAGTGGAGAAGGAGTGTCACTGTATTACTGTGACCCCAAAGATTTCCAATGCAATGTGATAAAATTAGCATATAACAGTTTGCATAGCAAAGACGTGAGTAATGAAATTACAGATGCATTTATAATGTTAATAGACCTTTTTCAACAGTTTTCTACCTGTGTTAACATGCACTTCTCCAGAGGAAGGAAGAGGGTTGAGGCAGGTGGTGAGAGTCAGAGAAAAGGAAGAAATGTTGGCAGGTTTATAAACGACTGCTAATAATATCACAGCTAATTCCAACCTACATTAATCCATTTTAGAATATTACTGTATGGCTTTCTTTTGAAAAGACAAGAATTTGGGGATAAAACAAAGCTATCCAAAGATATATTTGTGTATATTTGGTAAACTACAGCTGGCTATAAGCACATTTGTATACAAGTTTTTTTTGTAATGGTATGCATTTTAACGTAAAGCAAACATTTTTTTCCCTGTTCTTTGTGAATACATGTGCACACGGCCTCCTACTGCATTTCTGTCATATGTTCCCTCCCCATCCACAGTTACCTTAATGATTTAGAACGAATAGGATCATCGGGATACGTGCCCACTCAGCAGGATGTGCTGCGGGTCCGAGTGCCCACCACTGGCATCATTGAGTACCCATTTGACCTGGAGAATATTATCTTCAGGTACTGGTGTCAAGTGCTGCTGCTGATGTCACTGGTTGGCTAGCTGCTTGACAGTTGGTCAGCCAGGTGGAAACCGTCGATGCCGCTATCTCCATCTACCCTGTGCTGCACAGCAGGGCTCAACACTTTAACACATCCCTGATGGTATGCTCTCAAGGACTGGCCTTAAGAAGACAACCCATCTCTGCTAGACAGTCTAGAAAGGCTATAATTTCTATTTTCACCCATGCAGTCAAAGTTGGCCTCTTGAGTGCTAAATCATCTTTTTGGAGTCAAGTTAAAAGTTCCCTCTTCCCTAACCCTTCAGAGTGAGCACTGTGAGGGAGGGCAGAGCATGAGATTGAGGAATATTTTGTCTTTGGGAGCTGCCATCAAGGATGACGCTGAATTTCTGAGAGAAATTTTGGGGGTAGAGGAACAAAATGTCACCTAATTCCCTCATAACTCTTGGGAATGGTTTTCTGTGGTTACATCTGGACTGATCCACTCGCTTTTGGTGGGGGTTTGCTGTATCTGCTATTATGCTTCACCTTCTCTTTCCTCCCTTTCTGTCTGTTGTTGTCCTTCCTGTCTCTAGCTATCTAAGTGATCTGGATCGTATTGCTGATTCGTCCTATCTGCCAACCCAACAGGATGTGCTTAGGGTTCGAATCCCAACCACTGGGATCATAGAATACCCTTTCGACTTGCAAAGCATCATTTTCAGGTAGAAGGAGAACTATGCTACTTTTACTAACCCCAAGTTTGTACCCTACTAGTGGGTTTGTGTTTTCTGTATTTTTAAAAATATAAAGACCATCCTAAGTCAGCTACATTATATTTTATGTCCCTCTTCATGTCGAAACATATCCCTAATCTGTTATTTTCAATATAGAACATCACAATGGATTCCACAAGAGCTGAAATGAGTCATTGATCAATAACTCACTTGATGAACAGAAAATTAACCTCAGCCATTTACTAATAAATCGATGAAAAATTGTGATCCTTTAGATTTCAGTCCAGATTGGTTTGGGGCCCACCTGTGGTTACCATGGTTACAGTAACTGCAATTTAATACTGTGGCAAACACTCCCTCAGCAGCTACTCTGTCAGAATTATGACGGGAGACTGAATAGAGTTCCTGTCTATAATGCAAACAAACAAACGTTGTTTTCCCAACAAGCTTAGCTAAAAATTGGGATTTTTCCATCGTCTTATGAGCAACTGTGATTTGATTTTATTCAGCATATCCTGTGAGTTGTTTTGCAGGCAACAGCAGGACACAGTGAAAGGAATCTGTTAGCTTGAGCGTTGAGAATTTAAAGCGTTGTTTAAACCTGTAACTCTCAAACTAACAGCTCATGGTGGCTGTCATGTTGTTCAATAAATCCCTCACAAACTAAAATTCATGTGTTGAAAAAACAAATAAAGAAAGCCAGAAATCAGTGGCCAGTTTTCTTGAATCATTTTTAATGAACAATCCCTGTTAGCATTGACCTTGGTGACAAAAACATGCATTTCCTGAGGTTTTCTTCCCCATAAAAGAAAAAAAAGCGCACATTTAATCCTGGCTTCACAGGGTTAAGATAAGAATAAGAATTAGATAAGATAAGAATTTAAACAAAGTCTAAAAATCAAAAAAAATAAAGTTGTGTAAATAATCATGGATGCTTCATGCAAAATGCCCAAACTTGCATGTTCAGGAACTAAAAGGCTCATAAAGACGTTAGTTTTACATAATAATCCATCCTAGTCCTCCTGCTTGGCCCAAAGACACAGCTTCGAGGACTTGGCACAGACACGGTCTTAGGACCTACCATCAATACGCAGAACAGCTTCCCTCCCTCCCTTTCTTTGCAAAAAGAGAGAAGATGAGGAGATAGAGATGGACCAAGGGAACAAGAGCGATTACAGAAGAGTGCAAATCAATAGGAAGCCATCATGTCAGCCCCCTCCTACGCTTGGCAAGGCTAGAAATAACTCTGTTTGCAATGAGGTTGTGCTGAAGAGGTTCCCAGCAGCCCTGCTGCAGCTAGCAGATAGGCTCTACTGTGCTTGGCTGTGCTACTGATGGTGAATCACTGCATGCTCTCAATGACATCAGTTTTATGTTAACAGACTGAAAATACAAAGATGAAGTGGGACTAAGCATGAGGTGTACAGTTTTACTGAAAGAAAAGCAAAATTATTGAGGTTTCTTAATTAAGTGGTTTATGAGAATGTGAGGTCATATTCCTGTAATTAACATGGAGGATACTTGATGCAGGATGAGTTCCACAGACTGAAACTCAAACACATGCGCGACTATACTGTCTTTTCTTGCAGTTGAAAGGGCTGTAGTGGCAACAAGGAAGCCTTTCATAGACAAATATCTCCATTAGGCTTGCTTCCTTCTCTTTTAATTGGCTTTTGAAGTCACAGAAAATGTCATTTTGCTGGGCTTATCTAACATAAGAGAGCTTATCGTACTAAGTAGGTCACTCATCCTTCCTAAAGGAAAGAAAGGAGGTCGTCTGATGTGAAGGAGTTTTATTTTAGGCCGGCTCTTCTTGGGGATTCCATTCATCAAGGCTGTGCCTCCTTCTGACAGATACTGATGGAGCTCACCTTTGTGATGTGTGATCGAAGTTTCACAGCTCAGCTTTTAAATGATATCGCATATAAGATGAGTTATCTCATGAACATAGCCAGGAGTTTTACTAATTGTCTGAATTTGTATTGCGGGCAAGAAACTGACTTTTGTCCTTTCTGCCCCTCTTCCATACTTACAATTGCAGCATCACTTTAATCTGATTTAATTGATTTCCCATTGCCTTTTACTGATTTTAGGAGAAATCTAGAATGGGACAAAATGAAAAAACAGTTTATGAGTGTTGATCCATCTCGTGCCCTAACTTTAAAAGCCATTGTTTCATTTTTCTCGCCTTCTGCAATGACTTTCCTTGTTTTTCCTTGATTTTCCCAATTCCATCTTTTCTCATCTGTTTTCCTTCAAACACTCCTTTTGTCCTCTTCCAAACCTCTACCTGTTTCCTCTCTCATGTCCCTCACATTTATCAGCACTTCTGAACAAAACAAACTTTTGCCCTACTTCCTCTTCCTGCATGGACTCACCTGCATCTACACATGCACTTACTTGCAGTTATTGTGATTTCCCATAAGGAAGGTCTGTTCTGTCCACTTCATGATACATGCTGCAAATTCCTTGGTCACATTTCATTTGTTTATATTCTCAGTGCAAAAGGGTTTTCTTGCTTGAACTACACAGAACTTATGTAATATTAAGTTTTACAATAAAATATGATTAATTTAAATGCATCTTTCTCTATGTGCCTCTAATTCCAAGGTTAAACAACTTCACAATAAAGATGAAAACATGATTTTTTCAGAGCTGCTTTTAATTTTCCTTTTTTAATGTAATTCTTTCTGCCCTCTGTTTGATGTCCCTTCATCTCATCCCATCATGGTCCAATCAGGATGGTGGATGTCGGGGGTCAGAGGTCAGAGAGGAGGAAGTGGATCCACTGCTTTGAAAACGTCACCTCTATCATGTTTCTGGTGGCGCTCAGCGAGTATGACCAGGTTCTGGTAGAGTCAGACAATGAGGTGAGACAGAGATAGTTGAGTTTTTCTGAATTGTTTGATGAATAAATATCTTTTTTTTTCATGCTGGATTCATAGCAACTCATGTTATTGTTTAAAGTCTTGTTTTTTAACTTATTATTACCTTACTGTTACTAACTAGTTTGTAGGTTTTCTCTCTGCTTTGTGAGCAAATTGTAAAATTATGAAATGTAGTTTAGCTAAACAAATTGATTGTGAAAACTACACTAATCAGTGCTTTCGTTTTTATAATTGAACGTGTAATGTAAGTTATGTCGCTCTGCAGTGACAGCCCTGACTCTGCAGCTCCCGTCAGCTGTACAAGATGTTTTAGCTAGTTTTAGCTCATTGTTTTGGTTTTGCAATCTCTCATTTTTATATTTTGGTTCATTCTAACTGCTCTCAACGACCTTATTTCCAGCAGCAACAGGCAGCTGTTTTCAATGACACAAATTACATTAAACCTACTGTACGCTAACGCCACCTGCTCAGCATGGAACAGCTGACTGACTGTTTGGAATAATGTAGCATTTAGCTACTAAGAGGTCAAATATTTTTCTCAGGAGTCTGTCAAAATGGAGCTAAAAGCAAAAAAAGATATTGTTCAGGTGGAAATAAAACCAATCTAAAACACTTTTGCAATAAATAATTAAAGGCAACCTTTACATAGTTAAAGGCAATTGAATGATTTATGTTTTTCTTTGAACTATAATGTCATCTATGTGAATTTTCAAAAAGAAGAACAGAGAAAATTAGATGTCATTTAGGGTACTTCCACATTTACACACAAACGCACATAGTCATGATGATTAATGAATTCCCCACAACATACAGAAAAGTGTTCTTCTATCGTTTTACTCCCCAGATATTTTGTTTGTCCACGGCGTGGGCTCTGTCTCCTCTGACTCTCCTCTGTTCAGAGAAAATTCTCGCTAATAAAGTTAATGTGATCAGCCACTGCATGCCCTCTGCTCCTCTCCTGACAACAAACCCTTTCTCTGACCTGATCATATGACAGCTCGGTTTCATAAAGCAGACCCAGCTTGACTATATCTGCTGTACATTGCAGCAGCTTCATGGTCAACAGTTTACTGGGGTCGATGTTTGTCCACTTTGGCAAGTTTGTTAACTGCACACATACACTGCACCTTTTCTTCACTGGGCCCGCTCATGTGTGGAGCCTTGCTGGACACAAAAGGACAGGCATATGTTTTCATATTTGCAGGTTGCTGTTTATTTGCTTTTCCTGCTTGTAATGTGTACATGGCCACAGGTGGCAGGCCACACTAGACATCTTTGATGCTGTTACTGAGCTCTGTTTGTAAATGGTTGACGGTGGCGACAAGGCTGGGCAACATTTAGGCACCAGTCTCCGGAGATAATCCTGTCGTGTTGACAGGCTCGAGACTGAGACTTTGACCCTTCAGACCAGTCAGAGCCTGACAAGATTGTTTTCAAACACTTTTGATTTTACCGGGTCAAGTCTGGCCAGGATCATGTTATGACTTGCCAAGACTAAACTGTGGGAGTGATGCTGGCAAGCAGTTAAGATCAGAAAGAGACAGAGAAAGAGGAGTCAAATTGACAGCAGTGCTTAATAGTTTA
Source organism: Acanthurus leucopareius (assembly GCA_029814765.1). Classification (NCBI taxonomy): domain Eukaryota; kingdom Metazoa; phylum Chordata; class Actinopteri; order Acanthuriformes; family Acanthuridae; genus Acanthurus; species Acanthurus leucopareius. The sequence goes on from JAQMCX010000046.1 coordinate 2,471,306, forward strand.
AAAGAGCAGGTTTCTAAATCCATTTGCTCAATTTTTGATTTTTGCCAGACAGTTTTCTTTGGAAGAAATAATCTAATATGGTGAACTTGTCTGGATCAATTAAAATACTCAGGGAAAGGCTTGTGTCATTTTTAGAGTTTTTTTGATAATCTTCAGTGTTCCCTAGCTGGTTCTTATCTGTTACTACAAGACCTTATGCTCACTGTTGCAGCTAAAATCAAACTGCTGTACCATGATGCCATCAAGCCTCAGTCATCACTATTAGCAAACTAATGTTTCGTGCCAAAAAAACCCCCACTGTATATTTGCATTAGTCAATGTAAATACACAGCGTCTAAATAGAGCCAAACAATGACTACTTCTTTGTGCATTTTTGAAAGGTGAGACAAAACAATGAGCACACTGGCTTTACTAACTGCCTCTTGATGTCAGCTAAGCAATGCTAGCAGTTTAAGCAACCGTATGATAAGAAAAAGGAGCATAAGTGCAGGTTAGGGTAAATAAAAATTTCATAACTACTTTTTTGTTTGTTTCATTTAGCCATATATTTATTATCCCTATTAGTATGTAATCAGGTCCTCTTGTTGTACAAGTACAGAGACCTTCTTGCCCTTCCCCCTCAAACAAAGGTAAAAAAAAATGTCCAAAAAGAATAATACTGCTCTGGAAATCACTCAGTGTGGTCCATCATCGCAATTAGCCCTATTGTACTCATCTTAAAAGTTTTATCCAATAGAGATTAAAAAAAAATCAAACCACTAAAATAAGGAAGTAAATGCTGTTATTTTTCATATTCAAAAACACACCACCAGTAATATAACTGGCAGGCACTTTACACCACTGCTTTGGCAGCATTTTAGACACACATATGCACATACACACACACACACACACACACACACACACACACACACAAAAGCCTGGTTGGTTCTAAGGCTGCTCATCTAATGTTGGCTCAAAAACTTGAGATGGGTCTGAAAATCAAATGTTTATCTTTTAATATTGATATAATAATATATATGCCAATAATGATATATTATTCCTCTCTCTCTTTCTCTGTCTCTCTTTTTAGAATCGTATGGAAGAGAGTAAAGCTCTTTTCAAGACCATCATCACATATCCCTGGTTCCAAAACTCTTCCGTCATCCTCTTCCTCAACAAGAAGGACCTGCTGGAGGAGAAGATTATGTATTCTCACCTGGTTGATTACTTCCCAGAGTTTGATGGTGATTTTTTTCTTTTCAGCCCTCCTATTTTAGGCACCAATACAATATGAATTTGACCGTCTGCCTGTCCCTAAATGTTTGTGTAGTGCAGGACCTTGTTGTTAGCTGAGCCTCAGCAGTGAATTCACTTCCAGGATTTATTTAATTAGCCATCCATACAGGTGAGAAGTTGAGCCATCTGTCAAGCTCTTTCAGTAATGCCATGGTTTCTTTTCCCAGACTACTTTTAGACAGTTACTCACCTTTTTTCAGGCCTTGTACCATCATGAATATCAATCTACCTGCTTGTCATATCTCAAGAGCTGCTGTATCTTGACCTTATTTGCTGACACAGGATGGCTTTTTTTTGTCTCTTCATCCCTAACTTAATCTTGGCAGAATCTTCTCAGTTATATTTTTACTGTACAGTGACACCCTGTGGTTATAGTACTTTACTACATTGCACACTAGTACTTGAAAAGTCTGACTCACCAAATGTAGACTGTGGGTATTAGCTCGCTATTGGGCGATTATTTCAGTTAGCATTCTCCTCCTTATGATATCATTGTGCTACTTTTTTCAGAGCCCATGTTGCCTCATTCTGGGCTTCATGCCCCCAAAGATGATAAGATTGACTTAGAGAAATACAATCAACTCAGTTTTTTTTGTTTTTTTGTTTGCTTTTTCCCCGACAGCAGAATGATAATAGGTGTAGCACTGTGGAGACAGAGCTGGCTATCAGGACTTGTACTTTACTCAACATGACAGTACTCAATCTTTTGCTGCTTTTATCCCTATGAAATAAGGCGATGCTTATTGGCCCCTCTTATTATAGTCAACCGGAAGTGTTATTTTTAAGCATATTTGTTAGGAAAAATTTGCTTATATTTTAACTTGTGCTGAGAAACACTAAAAGGAAATGAAGAAAAAAATGGCAAAAGGGCACAGTAAAGGTTTAATGATGCTAAGTAGATGCAGTATGGAAGCTAAAAATAATATCTTCTTTCCCAGGTCCCCAGCGGGACGCCCAAGCAGGTCGAGAGTTCATCTTGAAGATGTTCGTGGACTTGAACCCAGACAGTGACAAGATCATCTACTCCCATTTCACATGCGCCACCGACACAGAGAACATCCGCTTCGTCTTTGCAGCTGTCAAAGACACCATCCTGCAGCTCAACCTCAAAGAATACAACCTGGTGTGAAGAGCGAAATGGAAAGAGAGAGATAGAGAGATTGAGCAAGCAAGAAAGAGACCGGCATCCCTTCCACCCATACACACAGTGCAGATTCCACTTTGAGAAACACACATGTCTGCATGAAACATTGCTGCTCAGAGTTAAGCATCACCTCGTACTTTAACAGACCAACACTCACCGTTCTTACCCTACTGTCCACTTAGCACCTTGGTTGTTGATTTGACCTTTTTTTTTTTCAAGAGTGATTACCTGTTTTGCGGTTCCAATAATTCCTCCTCTTGTACAAACACACATGAAACACTAAAATCGCAACTTTCCCTCTATTTGTCCCCCTCTCATGGGGTTTTGGTCTGTTGTGGGGTTCCTATTGGTCCACGTGGCTGTGGCTCATATTTTTTCTGTATTTACACTACATTATTATCACTATTACTTGTGTGTTTGAGGTGGGTAAGAGGGCCTTCTCTGGGTAAGCTTTTATGGACAAAAGGCTCTTTCTTCTTACTTTAGAAAGAGAGTGAGAGCATGAGAGATGCATGCGATACACTGCAGCCTGAGGCCAGGCTGCAGATTCTGGACTCTGTTCATCTACAAAGGTTAACTAATTATGAGAATAGGAATATATATCCAGGTAGTGCTGGGGTGTAGTTAGGTACTCAGTTACCCCTGGGTCTTGATTTTGTTCTTTTTTTTTTCTTTATTCTTTTTTTTTTTTTTTCTTAAACCCTGCCCAAAATCATAGTACAGGTGTTCTGTTGGATGTATTAAAGTTTTCAAGCCGCTCACTGATAGTGAGGGCAGGACAGAGATGACACGTTCTCTGTAGACTTAAAATACTTTCAGCTATGTTAACTTCTTGGTATTACTATAACTAATGTTTTCCAACTAAAATTGAATTTAAGATGACTACTCAAAGTAATGAAACACCCTATAAAGAATGACAGTACGTTCACTTCACACTGCTTCTCATTTTACTGTTAGCAAACGTCGTAAAAACCATAAGACACAAGACCACCATTATTAACATACTGTGCATCAACTCCTTTGTTATTTTAAAAGCCAAATTTAAACTACCTACTTATTTCTTAAAATTTAATTACATACGTTACCAGTATCATGCTTATCCCTTAAGTAGTTTAGATACTAACAAAACATGTTATTGCCAAAATTAAGTGCACATTTTACTCTCCTGATGGGTAATTAAGATGTTGATGGCACAACAACTCACTTTGTGTGGCATTTCTTCATGTCAATTGATGTCTGAATCACACCTGTATTAGTACTGTGATTTAGTTTTTGTTTCCTTTCATGGTGAAAATAATTTTCCTGTGCACAACGTGCAACTGGTATAAATACCAGATTAGTACAGTGCAATAGTCAACTGTAGAAGTAAAAAAGCTTTTGTGGTGCCAATTAACTTATGTCACAAGTTGGTCTTGATCATCCCTATCGCTTCTCACTGTAATCAACTTTATTTTGCCATGTAATCTGACCAACATTTGATTAACTGTCATGAATAACAAGAGAGTAAATCATTCATTTTTTTGTATGTCTAATTTATCAATCAGATCTATGTATTGTTGATACAGTAAATGAGACTTCCTCCCTAGTTTCAGCTCAAAAGTTTTTTCCAACCGAGGAGACAGGAGATTTTATACTGCTGTAAAATATCACAACTATTTTATGGACAAGTGTTCTATCTTTCTAATGATACTTCATATACTTAGTTGTTGCAGTTCTGTTTTGAAGTGCTTGACAATGGACAATGCTGTTTCCTTGTCAGGTTTGTGCTTTATGCAAATAGGAAAATGAAAACAGACAAAAAACTTAGTGGTTGAATATTTACTGTTCAAGGATGCTTGCATTCTTTTGTAATTTTTGAGGAAATGTGTTGGCTGTTGGTACCAATCCCATATTGTGTCTCTTGCCTGATAGTTGTTTGAATATTCCATTAAGCTGAAAGTTGATAGATGGCTATTTTTGTCTTCACAATGTAATTCAGGTAAGTTTTCATAACTTTTTCATCACAAGGGCTACTACTAGCAGCTTTGATAGAAATGAAAGGACTCTATGGACAGCATAGAGCAAAAGGTGCAATTAATTAAAGAGAGGGGCTGAATCAAGAGTGTGTTGACATCCTGTTGAGGGTGATGGCCGCAGGTTCAGTGAGGGAAGAATTCAGCAGTCCACAAATGCCTACATGACATTCCTGAGGGAAGTCTGGTAGCTTTTTGGCTCTTTGTTCTGATCTTTTTGCCTTCAGGGGAGGAGAATGGCTCGCGTCACGAAAAAATTGAGTTTCCCAAGGTGCAAAAGCACATTTTCAATGTCCTGGCTGTTGTACTTAACGTTCCTCTTACTCTTATAAATTATGTGCTGATCGTCTTGGCTTTATAATATTTTCCACTTTGTGGTTATGCATATTTAGCTGATATTCTCATTGGTAGTGTTTCCATGTTTGACTTTGGCATTGGCTGTGTTGGAGACAGGGAGGAAATAAGAGAGTGAGTGGGACAATTTGCCCTTTTTGTGCACATTGAAAGAGCAGTAAGAGTCGGATTACACATCAAAGAGAGTATAACTTATTCAGTCTTACTCCTTGTCTGTATCTCAAACTGTTGAAAGGTTTACAAGTCAACTCTCCTTTAGATTTTTTACGGAAAAGGAGTATGATCTGTTTTACTCGCCCTGTGTTTGTATTACTTAGCCTTGATTTTGTCACATGCACCAAGTGAGAGTAATCTTTCCACCACTGGTGCAAATTTTTACTTTAAAATGATAATAAATTACCTTGTATGTTAAGACACTTAATGGAGAAGGGACGTATGTTTTTGCTAAGTGTTACAATTTTATGAATTGAACCCATATTGGAGAAGTTTTAAAGTTCTGACTTTGATGGGTCAAGATTTTTTGGCTGTGGTTCTGTTTTTCCAGCATTTCTTGGTTATGGGTTAATCTTTGGTGCTTCATCCAACATTTAAAGGGCTTATCTTGACTTTTATGTCCCTTTCATATGGCAAGATTATATTTTAAGGGTGCAACAATCAGCCCGCTTTTCATTTTTGAATAAATAGTTTATATATTTTGGTAAGGAGACAAAAAAACCTAAGAATGTAATTAAGCTTGGGAAGGAGTATTTTGCTTCACTCCTGGAATAACATGGATCTGTTAAATTCTCAGCTTAGCTTTTAGGATGTATACTCCATTTCCCTGAACTGTGGCTTAACACCTTAAGGGCACACGAGTAGTCTCACACACTTTCGATGACATGTTGCACAGTAAATGGGCTTAATTGGGCTTGAAATTTAAAAGGAAAATAACCACTCCAGGGACCATTGGTATGATGGCACTCTTGAGAAACTTATCAGCTTTCATTTGTTGACAGTATTTACGCTTAATGACGTGTCTGGTTAGCACCTCACAGCTGCAGAACCAACACAGAAAAAGTCACATGACAGCACTACCAGTGATTAGAGCCATCAGAAGGCATGGTTTCAGTTATTTGAGGTCCTTCTCATTGATTTGTATTGTATTTCCTTTTTTTCTGCACAGAATGCTTTTGGAGAGGGTTTGTACGACAATCCAGTACAAAACATTGTGCCAAACAGAATTAATCAACCTCAAAATACACCAAAAAAATCATTTGTAGTAACCTAAAACAGATCTCTTTGGTAAAACTTTAATTAACACTTTGATTGTGTGGTAAGCCTCCATATTAATGTATTTATTGACAGACTTGCCTGGTGAAGGTACTCAAATGCCCGTTATAATATGTTGGTGGTTATGATAGCAAGGGAGGGGATGAATATGCTGTGTGTTTACGTGTTTGCCATTCTCTGCTCTCAGTTTTTTATCCCCCTTTACTTGATTGGACTGTGTATTCTTTCCCTGGGTCGAAGGCACTGAAACTGCACCACTATAATAGGCCTGCATTCATGCAACTTAGATGTCTGTTCAAGCACGCTCGTTGGTACTCTGAGGTGTGTATGTATGTACGTGTACACTTTTGATGGCTATTGCTTATGCTTGAGATCCATTCTGATTAGAGGGATGGACATACAGTGATATTAAAAGCTATCTTTGCATCTTTTTTTTTGTTTCTTTTGTAAGGTTGACACACCTTAACACGTGTATTTAGGACCACTAAAGATGACAGACTTTTTTAAGAGTTAAAATAAACTTTGTGTAGTGGTGTACAAATTGAAAGTAATGTATTTTTGTTTGATTTTTTTCTTCTTCTTCTTCTTTTTTAAATATACCAAATGTAAATTATGTACAATGAGTGTGCCAATCCCCTTTCTTTGTAAAGCCAGATTCTTAACAAGTGCCAATGTTGTGAAAAATCAGAGGGGCTGTGAATTTCATGGTCCCATTTTTAAAACTTAAGTATGTGATTAATTAACTAAAAAAGGACAGTTTTATTCTATATTTAAGATTAATGATGAACTGCTGTTTTTAAGATAAATGTCATTTTAATTGCATGTGTTTGTCAGGTTGGGGAGGGAGTGGGTGGGTGTGATACTGTATTCATGCAAAGCCCTCATGAAAAGGGTCCTAATGGTTATTGATTTACAGTATTTTAGCCATATTTCTCTTTTGTATGTTTCATTTCAACCACTGTTGCCTGAACCTCATTCAAACATGAAAATGATTTTCATAGCCTTCTCCTTTAAATGTTTTAAATTGGAATAAAATATGTTCCTATACTCTCTTATTGCGGCCTTGTATGTTTCCTTTGGAGTGAGAACTTGTTAACTTTTATATTGTGATTGAAGGACCATATCACTTTTTATGTTTGCTACTTCAGGCTGTGTATCTTTTACACAACTGACACATTCTTTCAGACCACCTGCTTTTCAACAGGCTGTTGGTTTCACAATATTCATTTTAGTACAATTATTATAAAACAGTAACTGCACACAGATTTGATGTTCACAGTGCCAGAACTCCAGAAGTTTGTTTTTATGCCTTAAAGTCAAAGGCTACTTGAAAATGATCGTTTACTAAATACAAAGGAAATAAATCTGGAAAAACTAAGCAACTTTCAAAAAAGTTTATATTGAATGGACTTAATCGTGCACAATTAAAGGTGTAGATGCAGAGATGACGACAGATAACTTGATCAGGTCTGCAATGTGTCTTAGAACAAGACACAAAAGTCTAAATGCTTGCAAAATAATATGAACACCAGTTAAGTTACAAGTTTGTGTCAATACCTAATCAAAGTCACTTTCCTGAGAGTTGACCTGATACACTGCAGTAGTTTTTTTTTTTTACAGCCATAAACTACAAAGAGCTGCAGGTTGTGTAATGGTGTTAGCATTGGGATCTACGTTCAGTCCTTCCTGTTCTTAGTGGGATCAGAGGTTGAGGTAAATTGATGGGCCATCCCCGCCCTGTAATAAGCGCACTAGTATGAAGTGCACAAATTACCTTGAGGGGACCTGTCCACACGAGGCGCTCGCTGCTCAGACATCAGCTGATGAGGTAGATCTGCGGTGTGTAGATCTGCGCGACGCGACTGCTCTTCTAGCCGCCGTGTTTCTGTGTGGGGCGTATAGCTCGGCAGCGTCGCGTCTACCTTCCAGCTCCGGAATGAACTGAGTTTCTATCTTCACCACCACTGACAAATGCACTGTTTCTCCACGGCTAAACGGTTCAAGGGACAAACGATTAGAGTTTAACTCGAGCTTTAATTTAAAGTTGATTTACTGTCCGCTCGACAGCGCAGATTTGTTTAAAATTTTTCCCCACTCGCGAGACTTACTTGTGACAGTTGGACGAAACGGGATTCAACTTAAACGAACCCGCAGACATTTTGTTATTTCTGAGAAATAGACCGTTTTTTTCTTTTACTCCCCCCACCCCCCCACCAGTGTAGTCGCAGCTGGCTTAAAAAGAGCGAACTGAGAGCTTTGAGGGACCACCTCAACGCGAAAGGAGACAACCATTACCCCGCCGCTCGCTAGCTACGTCCGAACACCGCTGTGTTCATAACGTTATTAATTTACATGCGTTGAGCTCGCATCGCTGCCGCTGCCGCTACCGTGCGTTAAGGCGGAAAAGCTCGCAACAGAGATGGATCATTTTGACTGACAGCTTTTGAAGAATTAGCTAGCATAGCCAGTGAGGAAGCAGCGCCGATGGTGGTTTCCTGTTCACAGATAGAGTAAATACGGGGTCGGGACAGGTACAGTTGAATGCTCTTGCATCACCCAGACAAGACGCCCACTGTTTTACCTCGCTAAAGTGCTTTACTCATATTTAGCTTAATTTTTTTTGTAGGGGAGGGGGGTCGCTAGCTACCGTTAGCTAGTCATCCTGCTAACGCTGGACAGCTCCTGTTAAAGGCAGGGCTAGCTTTGGACAAAGGACCAACGCAAGGAAAAAATATAAACACGGGGCACTCAGTTGATCGTGTTTGGGAAGGACAGCAACAAACAAGGAACTGACATGATGTTTCCACAATCAAGACACTCAGTAAGTGTATTTTATAATTTGACATTTCTCAGAAATCAGGGAGCTGCTCTACAGGAAACACCAAGTGATTTAGTTTTATTTTAGTTAGTCAGGGAAATTATGCGTACAACTTGTTTTTTGTAAACATGACGTGATTCAAACAAAGGTAAAATAAGAGATTTTCAACGTAACGTCGATTTATAACTGCAGTGTTTAGTTCTGGTAAGTCCTACAGAAGATTTGTTTTTGGGGGCTTATACAGACAGAAAAGTCGAGAGCAGAGAGGAAAACCTTTTGTGTTAGACTTGAAACGGTTGAACTTTTCCCTTATGGTAGCAATTGAAGTCATCTCCAAAATTAAACAACTCTAATGAATACTGTCATGTTTCAAACCAGTATGATTTTTAAAATTTCACCCTTGTGTCAGTTTAGTTTCAGCTGGCTACATCCTTCAAAATGCCTTAACCAGATATTTATCATCTGCAGTCTTTTTATAAATTTTCCCAGGCAGGGGCAACAAAATAAAGGTGGTCTTGTTTCTGTCATCATTTTGCTACTGAACCATTTAAAATTCACTGAACACTGTTATTTGCAGGTGTGTGTTTTTATGACTGGAGAAAAAAAAACACATCTCCTCTGTTCCCCTAAATCTCAAGTTTCCATGGTAACAGAGACTGAGTCCAGGGCATGCATTCATCAGTTATGAGGGCTCTCAGCCCATTGGTCAAACATTCATGTTAAGTGACTTGCTGAATTGTGTTACTTGTCACTGTAGACATATCCAGTTGTGTCAGCATTGCTTTGGATCAGTGATTCTCTCAACCAATGGCTTAAATTAAGGAAATGTATTTCTGGATGGGACCCAGACTCAGATTGTAAAAAAAAGAAGCATAATTGTCTGCTTGAGTGCCATAAGTTGCCTGCCTGTAACCCAGATTTGATGGCCTGCCTGTATTATCACCTTGTGCCATTTCTGTTCCGCTTTTCCTTTGCAAGGGCAAATAAAACTAAAAGGCACTTGTGTAAGTGTGGAGCAGGTAAATACGACAGCAAGAAGATTGTTATGTTGCCAGGAACTGTGCCCTCTGCTTCTCCCTGGCAACATCTTGTTGCCACCAGTGGTTCATTTACTGCTGAAAGGCGAAGAGTTGTTTGCTGAAGCTACAACCTTAATGTCTTTTGTGACATGAATGGTTTGCCCTTTGGCAGTCAGTCTGTGTGGCAGCCTGATTGTGCTGCACTGTGGTGCTGCTGCTGATGCGAGCCAGCTGATGTGTGCTCTCTGACCAGAGAGCTGGATGTGAGGATTTGGAAACCTTGGGTTGCAGCCTGGCTTGTCAGTTGAGTGAAAACCTGTGTAATTCCTGTGTCCAACTGAGTTCAGCCTTGGTGTTCTGAAAGCAATGATCTGAAAGGATGAATATTTTTTAGAACAATATCTTACTGCAAATCAAAAACCTGACCATAGTTATAGTGCATTTTCTTGTCAACATACCCCCCAATCAAAATCCTCCCTCTGTTAAATAAGATCTTATTATGTATCTATTTTGAATGAAAAGAGGAAAGTCACAGAATACAAAAGACTAAAGGGCACTCTATTTTGTTCTTTCATCCTTATTTGTTGCAATTCAACAGTAACCATTTCACAGTAGCATTTGCATGGTTGTCAGCTGGGCTTTTAAATTCTTCTGACATGAACAGTAAGCATAGATTCTGTCCAAAGTGTCATTCTTGTGGAAGTCGCAATACTTCGATTATAAAAATTGAGGTATTTACCCACTGAATGCACCACAATATAATGTTCGGTTCACACATTTTTGTTTTGTATTTGATGCAAGGCTTTGTGGGATTGCAGGCAAAAAAAATCTGTGTTAAATATACCTAGAGGCTTTGTGGTGCTTTGCAAAAAAAAAAATAATAATAATAATGCAGCCATAGAAGAGGAAGTTTAACTTGGATAAATGACTGTGGAGACAGTCGTTATTGTAGTTAATGGAATTCCTTTTTGGATTACAAATTATTTGAACAAAGTGCTGGTTGGCACAGTGTTGATTACTGTAAACAGTCATAGGTCGCTTATTTATACAATGCTTTCTAACGAGCAGCTCCTGGCTAGCTTGTCAGCACTGACACACACTCACATCAATGAGCATGAGCAAGAAGTAGTGGACGCGAAGTCGCGCTTTTTGTGCTTCAAGTAGGTCTTCACTGTAGGAAGCCAAGCTAGCTCCTGTGTTTTTCATGCAGACTGTTATTCAGTTTTGAATCAAGCAATATCAACATAATTCCTCCCCACTGTTTGATCTCAGATAGCATGCTGGCATTTCAGAGCTCAAGAGGCCTTGTGGGTGTCACAGATAGCACACAGCGTGGACGTCAAGTGTTAAATTTAACATACACATTGGGCAGTGTTTTCTTAACACAAATGATTGCATATCGTGGCAGTAACAATCATTTACTGTCTCTGATTTGTTGCATTAATCCTGTTCTTTGCCTAGTGGCTAAATAGCTCCTGAACATTATTGTCTCTGCAATTTTTAGACATTTATGGTGGCCAATTTTCTGCAAACGGCTTCTAGCTGTTTTCAAATCATTTCACACACATAGCATGGCAGCAAAACGTCACACCCCTGTTCTGGTATGCTAGCTCAGCTTTCAGACAGACGTCAATTTAACACTGTTACCTCCCTTTTCACCAGCAGAAAAGCATCAACCCATCACTCAGCCTTCACAACTTTTATATATAATGGTAAAGCACAATAAGAGTACCATATTTATGTCTTGAACAGGCTATATAAAAAGGGGCTACTGTGGAGCCTTGCTTTGAAACCACCCTCCTTATTTCGGTTAAAGTGGTGAAGCAGTCACCTCCTAATGGGTTGACAACTCAGTCACTGTTTCCTAGGTAAGAGCTGTTGGGCCACTCGGCCACTGTCTGTCTGCTGATCTGACAGGAGGTCATTTTTCTAATCCAATTGAGTGCCCTTATGCTGCTCGATTGCTGTATTAAAACCCAACACACAGGATTAAAAATGGGGTTCGGGAATTTAGCTTGTGTCTTTTGCATGTACTTTATCTGGTTCTATCTTAACCTGCTAAAACAAGCCATTTCCAAACACAGCTGCATACCAAACCTCTACCCTCGACTGTCGCTTTAAACGTAAATATACTGTACACTCACATACATCCTCTTTCTCCTCATCAAATGCTCTTTCTCCTCAGCTGCTGCTGCTGCTGCTGCTGTCACAGTGGCCCGAGGATGGGGAGAATATGTGACATCCATATAGATATGAATGTCAATGATAAGGAATTTGGAGGATGAGAGAGCAACAGCACTGCCTCATAATGACAGATGATGGATCTCTTAAACTGATGCGCTTACCACTGAATCTTTCTTTTTATTTTTCTTTGTTCACTCTGTAGAAACGTGAGTATTTAAGTTGCATACTAGTATATGACTGGAACCAAAGTCTTACACTTCCACTTTACATGCATACTTCTGAATCTATACACATAGTTTTTATGTCCCAGCGACCATTGAAAATGAAGTTATTTAGACAGGAACCTGGTCTTGGTAGCCCAAAACAACTCTTTGGGGGCATTGCCAAGATGGCTCCTGTGTGGTTGTACTTGCCTATAGAACAAATTGGGCATTGTGGTGATTACTAAAGGTTTGTGTGATAGTGTGGGAGTGTTAGCCCATTTGCATATGTTAATTAAAGTCTCTGAACTCACTTTTGGCAGGGGTTGACCAGCTCTTGTCAGTCTGATTGTCCAGTCATTTGACTGGCTTCTGCAGTGTGATGATGTTGGGTTTGCCCAAAAGTTGACTCTGCCTAAACTTTCTGCTGCAGGGCCACTGCATTTTTTTTTCCCCCCAAAAAAAGCTTCTGTGGTTCACACCGCCGCAGCCTAATCAGACTACTCACATCAAAGTGAATGGGAGAACTTGCGCTTTGCGGCAACGTCTTTGATTTGTTCTGAATTGAGCTTTAGCATGCAAGGGGAGAGGGGGGACCCAGTTGCAAAGTTAGTGTGAGAGGAGAGATGCAAACTGGCTCTATGTACAAAACGGGTTACATCATGCATCATAAAGCCATATAGATACTGATATAGATAGATAGATAGAAACTGTACTTTTCATCATTTATGTGTTTTGAAAATATATCATTTCACCCGGACCCTCTCTCTCTTAGGGTATGGGAAAGGGACATACAAAGTTGTATTGGCAGTGAAGGGGACATGTTTTCTTCCAAACAATTATTAGACACTCCTTGTGTAAATCATAAAAAATGTTGCCTTTTGCATGGACACTTAAATATTAATGAAGGTGTGGGATAGGGCTGTATGACAGAGGATAACAGCCTTCACTGTTTAAATTTAGGCAAGGCCATTTATTCCACATTTTAAAGGTTACTGTTATCCTTTTAGAGGTCCTCAATGCACAATCATGTTCATTGGGATCTTCCACAGTTAACATTTTGTTAAAGTTGTATTGGTGCATATCTTGTTCAGATATAAGTCATGCCTTGTGGTTTGTTCTTTTCTGTATATTTACCAGATTTAAAAAAAAAAAGTATATTAAATTAACTAGCAATATTGTTACTATATATGGAACACAAACATGATAATGATTTTTTTTAAACTTAAGATTGTTGCCCCATTTAAATACAAATAAGACTAAGGTTTAAAAGGGATTCATGTGTCTTTTTTATTTCACTGGGCTCATTTTAATCCACTGTCACACATCATGGGCACAGTTCATTGGTTTAAGAGGAAAATGCCTCATTTGATAGTGGCACAAGGCCTGATCCAGTCGATAGCATTTGCCATATTGTTTGGGTGTTGATTAATCCTAACACAGCTTCAACAAAGCTGGCTGTTGCATGAAAGTGGAGCAACAGAAAAGGCCTGGTGCCAAAGCCGGAGAGTAGCGCAAGTAATATGGAGGCAAAATCTCTCAAGTCCCCTGAGCCCATGCTCAACTGTAGCGATGGCCACAGGTTGTATGCACAGACACACTCCCTCCTCCTCCTGCTTGTCTCCCTTTATCATGCGTTTCCTCCCAGATCTGATGTAGTGGTGGGAGGGTCAGGGGCAGAGGGTGCATGGGCATTATTAAGCCCACTTGAATTAACAGGACAGCCCCCAGCCTTTCCTCTTAAGCCTCCAGTTGGGGGGAGCTTAATCCCCATGGTCCCCTGTCTTGCCCATTAAACAAACTCCCCCCACCCCTGCTCTGTCGCTCTGCTGCACACACACTGTGTGTGCGTAAGAGAGAGATAGAGCAAGGCTTGTTGTTCGCTCTGTGTGTGTGTGTGTGTGTGTGTGTGTGTGTGTGTGTGTGTGTGTGTGTGTGTGTGTGTGTGTGTGTGTGTGT
>JAQMCX010000046.1:2485651-2507423 GCA_029814765.1 Acanthurus leucopareius
CACACACACACACACACACACACACACACACACACACACACACACACACACACACACACACACACACACACAGATTCTTACGAGCCTCAAGGGTCTTACCTGCTTTTTGTATCCGGGGGAACAAATTGAATGTGGGGCTTGACACATGCAGTGTAGCAGATGTCTGGGTCGTTAAGGTTAGGCCAGTTGATTAGCATGACAAACAAAGCCCTGCAACCCCTCACAGATCCCCCAGACCCCCCCACCCTGCTGGAGGCCCTTCTTTTGAGTGGCCAAGTTGAGGCCATGGGTCACAGGTGATGTTGATTTCTGTGAAGGGCCACAGTGGATGATTGTCAAAATGCTTTGGGGTTGGTTGAAAGGGAGGAGTGTAGACTGACATACCCCTCCTCCTCTTGAACACACACACACTCACACGCACACACTGATTTAACTCAAGTAGAAAGAGAAGATACATGGGAATACATATTTAAAAAATCTGATTGATACCCTTTTATGTTTTTTCTCCTGGTCATACTTTGGCTGAATAAGCCAGCAACCTTACTATAATGTTTCAATAAAGTGGCTCTCTCCCTTTTTTAAAAAAATACCGTATTATTTGATTGATATTTTTGGACTGAAAATAAAACAATTATCCCAGAATGTGTAAACAAAATGTCATGCATTTGAACATACTATGAACTGTCAAAATTACCAACTATGGTTTTCCTTAACCTTGATGAAAACAAGATTTACCAGATAAATTGTATCTGTGCCTCTTTGTCTGCTTGGGCCACCTTGCCTCACATAAAATACCACAGCACATTCACCAGAAAGAACGTGAATATAAATAAAAACAGATGTCAGCTGAGTCGTGCCATGTTTTTGGTTTTGCTCAACTCTGCAGGAGCTACGCGAATTCACAGATGTAAATGTGTGTGTTTCTGCAACATTTATGGATGTTTGTGTGGAGTTTGTGCTTGTGTGTGTATGTGTCTGTCCATGCGTGCACTGAAGGATGTAGTGAGAGTAGAGAGGAAAGTAGAACGGTAATGAGTTTGTGCTTGTGTGTGTTTACATGCACGTTTAAACACAAACAGTGGAGAGCTCATCGGGTGGTATGTGTGTGTTTTTATTGTGGGAGTGGAGGTTGGGGGGCTGCATCAGTATTCAGCAGTGGCTCCCTATGAGGAGTGTGTGGGAGGTGGAAAGGGGAGGGAGGCTAGTAGTGGTGGTTGTGGGCAAGGTAGAACGGTGCGATG
Organism: Acanthurus leucopareius; assembly: GCA_029814765.1. Classification (NCBI taxonomy): domain Eukaryota; kingdom Metazoa; phylum Chordata; class Actinopteri; order Acanthuriformes; family Acanthuridae; genus Acanthurus; species Acanthurus leucopareius. The sequence goes on from JAQMCX010000046.1 coordinate 2,486,893, forward strand.
GGTTGGAACAAAGCGGCTTGACGGGGGGCTACTTGATTGGCCCACCCAGGGCCCCTAGACCTTCCAAAACGCAAGGCACTGCACCAGTTTAGACAAGAGAATTAGCTGCTCTGTGTGCCCAAGAGCAGTAAGGCCCAGACTGGAACAATATGCTGCTTCATCTTCACTAAGTTCCCATTCAGACACCATGAAGATTCACAGCAAGGCAATGAGCACCTCCCTCATTCAGTCTGTTTTTCTTGGAGGAGTGAGTTTGTGAGGACAGATGTCTCCTATGAGACGGGACGGGTTTCTGTTGCATTGTACTCAGAATAGATGTTGGCAGGTATTGTCACCACCCTACTGTGCAGTCGGCGCCCCGCTGGTCCCAAGTGCAACCAGTCCCATCCTTATTAAGCATGCTTTATATTTACAACAGGACACCCTGTCAACGTGTCACATAGGCTAATGAAATTTTCTTAGTGTCAGCAGGTATTCAGACTGAAAATAGAACTGTTAAAAAAACCATTAGAGGCTGCACTGATGTGAGCGTTCTCTGTGTTCAGGTACTCTTGCCAACATGTACTATTTTCATTCATATATACAAAAGTGACTGAAGTAGTGCAAAAAAATTTAACGCAAGAATACCAGACTGATGTTCAAATTATTTGTACTTTCTCACCTCTGCACCCTGTTTGATTGCTGTTAGAAGTAGACTAACTGGTTGAATGGTCATTTAAGAATGTTTCAAAAATTGTCAGAGGCATTTGCTGAACTTCCAAAGCAGGGAAGTGTAGAAAGACTGGACTTCTGTTGCTGTTTAACCATCTGACAAACAGTTTGGTGAAAGCATTCTGTGTTTCAGACTAAATCAGGCGTTGTGGCGATCACTGCAGGTTTGTGCTGCGGTGTGGGAGTGTTCTGCCATTTCCAAATGTTGATTAATTTGTACTCCATTACAGCAAGGTTGTCCAGCTCTGTTCTATCTGATCTGTCACTTTATGTATTGGCCACTGCAGCCTGATGTCTGGTTGTGTTCCTTTAAAAGTTGACTCTACTTCAACCTGTGGCCACAGTGCCATGGCTTTTCTCTTTCTCTCTCTCTCTTTTTTAACTTTTTTTTTTCTGAAAACCCCAATGCTCTGCGCTGCTGCAGCCTTATCAGACTACCCAAAGAAAAATGAATGGGTGAACTTATTTTTTTGAAACAAGGCCTTATTTGATCTGGCTGAATCCTAAAGCCTCTACAAGTTGAGCTCATTGTAAATGCACTGGTGTCACTTAAGTGAAGGGGATGCTTGCTGAAGATGTGCTGAAATTTCATTATAAGACAACATAATATAAAGATTAGATTGGGACTCATTAGCAGACCCTCAAAATTAAATGATTAGGATCTGAGTCCAGGGAAAAAATAGCTCTTCATTTTAAAACTTAAACATGTGCACTCATCAGAACTTAAGTGCCTGCTCCTCATTAGAGCCAAAGAAACAGAAGTTCCCCGGTGTCAGACACAGGCCAGCACTTCAGCTTTCTTCTTTTATCGTCCACTTATTTGTTGTGAACTTTGGGACTAATCTCACTTTTCTCCCTCCCTGTCTTCCCTCCTTCACGGGCTGTTATAAGTAATAACCTTGGTTTTTACAAGCAGGCATCAATCATCAGTACAGCCGTACTGGGTGTAATCTTAAAGCCCCCCTTCTGCGAGGCTTGCTTTAATCTCAGCCATGGTCTCCAAACCCACAGCCCTGTCGGCCTCACCACTTTCCCCACTCTTGACAAATTGCCCATTTCCCTTGGCTTTGCAATCTCTGCACTATTTCCAGTGTGTGTGTGTGTGTGTGTGTGTGTGTGTGTGTGTGTGTGTTCACATGCATGTGTGCATATTGTGTTTTGGTTTGTTTCCCTCTACTTAGTGTCTGCTATGTTTGTGATCATGCTTGTGTATGTGTTTGCAGATTAACATCGACTACATTTTTGTGCATCTGTGCACATTGCAGGGCAGTGTGCCTTAAGTGTCGTGTGTGTGTGTGTTTGCACTTCGTGCTTGGCTGGCCTAGCATAGGGGGTCAAGATAGTTCTGGAGAGTGGGGAGGGAGGCCGAGCCATGCCAAGCCTATGTTAGCAAGGGCACTTCACTCGAAGTGATAAAAGTAGAATAATCCCCTTTAAAGCGTCTTAACGAGGTCAAATCTGTTGGGCTGCAAGGGGGAGGTGTGTGTGTGTGTTTATGGGTGTGTGTTGTGGGGATAACGCTGTAGAAATGGGGGTAAGCCTTGGCTTCGTTCGTGAGAGATAATAATCAAAATCAAATTCCTGGCCCAAACAGGATTAGGCTCTCCTGGAGCTCTAAAGCCCCTGTCCAGAGCGGCTGAAGACACAATCCTATTCCTCAGCCTCTTCTAATACACACACACACACACACACACACACACACACACACACACACTGAGCAGCTAACATAGAGAGGCTCGCTTGGCCCAGACAGAGTTGGCCGGGGTGAGTTTGGACACGGGCCAGTTAGCCCTGTCCCTCTCTCAGATCACTGAGCACATACGCTTTAGTCCAAACACTAATCTGGGATATTTAGATGGAATTGTTTGGTTGGAGCTATTCTTAGATGGAGGATGTGATCTTGTTTGGTGTTGGTGTATTAGCAAAAGGTTTAAGCCCAAAGTCTGGCTTGGTGCATCATGTCATGATGGATTTTTGCTGAGAGGTTCGTCTACATGTTAAACACATACCCCATATGCTGTATTCGCCTGTACGAGACATAATTATTCCCTTCAGTAGGATGAAAGCCTTGTGTAAAAACTTGTATTTTAGAGGAAATGGGCTCAGGAAATGGGAATATCTTTGGAGGGCTGACATCTCCCATCACAGAGTTGTGTTGAATTACTCCCTATGTATCACAAAATGCATCTCATCTAAACATCACTTTCAGTACCTGCTCTCAGCACTTTTCACAAAGGCATTTTTCTAAACTACACACATACTGCACTCACATCTAGGCTTTAATTTACCCTTACAATTTCTAATCTTGCCTTCAAACTCAACTGAAAAAGGCAAATTATTATTTTGCTTTCAGCAGAAATACTTCCCCTTCTTTCCAGTCATTGTGTGTTATCTTTTGAATAGTAATGTGTCTGCGCCTATCTTCCGCACTCAAACTGGGCAATGGGATTCTGATGGACAGCGGAGGTGGATGGCTCAAATGGCATCCTTGGGACTGTTGCTATGGTGCAAACAGACAGCCTGGCATTGAGAAATAGGCCAACTGCTCGTCTGTGTAGATCTTCTGCATTCATTTAAAAGTGGGAGTGAGATAACATCCAGTCATTAGTGAGTGATTACAATGCCAAGGCTCAATCCCTGCCCCCAGTGCAGACACACACACGCGCACACATGCGCACACGCACATGCACATTTACCACACACACTCCAACTGAGATGTAAACAGCCAGGCAGTGCTCCAGGAAATACAATCTCCACACTGCCGCTACCCTCAGGCAGGATTTATACAGAGCAGGATGTTTTCCAATGTATCCTGCTGTTATTGAACATGTTTGTCTGTGTGTATTGTATGTATGTATGTATATGTGCTCTCTCTGTGCCTAAATACTGGATATATAGACTGTGTTCATGTATTGTTGCCGTGTCTAATCACTGCAGCAAGGTCTGTGTCGGTGAAGTCAAGCCTCCTCTGTAATCTCCAACCCTTCCCATTGCCTTTGTCGACTGATCTATGGAGCAGAAACAGCCTTAGCCAGATTCTTATTTAAAGTAGACATTATGGTTCACAGTAGATTTCACATGGATTGGACCAGATGATGAGGCCAGAAAGGGTGGGTATGTGTTTGGGGGGGTGACGATGAGTGGGCTTTGGGTTGGTGGGTGGGGGGTGGGGGTGGGGCAGCAATTTCCTGAAACGATGAATCCCATTTATTCGCTGAAGACTGTCTCAATTGCCTCAGCAGCACACAAAGCTTTTTAATGCTTTAATTACGTCTCGAAGGAGCAGGGCAGAATCAAATTAGAGATTGTCCTACATTTAGGTGCAGTGCGTGTGAGTGTACTATGCAAATTTTGCGTGTGAGGAAGTGTGTGTGTGGGCTGTTGTATCTTTGTGTATGATTCATGGCAATGAATATTTGTTCCTCTGGCAGCCAGACATTATACATAGAGGCTTATCACACCCCACACACAGATGCACACACACAAAATCTGTCCCTCACACGTATCTATTCAGTGTTAAAGCTTTCTGTTTTGGTTTAACACACATATATCTTTTTCTGTCACATTCCCACTGTATAGGCAGTTCCTCTGTACACAGACAAGCGCTCACACACACACACACACACGTGTTAGCCTAGCCTCTCTCTTACACAAACAAATTTTCACTCACAGCATGTAGGTGCCTTTTTTGTCACAGCAGATGGCATGTGTCACAATATTACTGCAGTATTTCATTAACATTATGGGCATCCATCTGTTGTGGGCTCTCAGGCCCCCGTAGAGCCCCTTGTTTTGGTCACTGGAAGAGATAGAGATAATAAACATTGTTAGCTGTGTATATTGCAAGGACCTGGGAGAGGCCCACATAGTCTGCTTGTGTAGTGGCAAAAGCTCTGTGAGAATCGACAGTGAAACTCCTGCACTTTGCTAAATGTATTATCCAGGATTTAGACTGTTTCCTAACCTTGATTGAGAAATACGTGTGGACTGTAGTCATATATATTTTACCTCATTATTAGACTTTTCTTTTACTTTTTCAAACAGTTGTATGTGTGTTACATTAGACATGATTAATGGGGTTGACTTCTCTCCGAGATGCAGGGGTTCTGTATTTGATGTGGTTTTAATAACAAAATCATGGCTTAAATCATCCTGCTTTCCTCTCATCATGTTAGTAGGATCATAAGCTAGTGTATGCGTTATAATCACCCCAAGCCAAACTTTGAAATTTGAAATTATTGCCAGCCATCAGCCAAAATTGGCAACATTTGATCTAGGGTCAGTAAAAAAATCCTTTTTGCTGTAGACTTCTGATATATGTTAGAGATCTGTGAAACATTTCAAGTTGATGTTAAAGTGTGACAGTTATCTTGTTGCCCCAGGCAACCAGATGTTGACCACTGCCAACCCCTTTCTGTAATCTGGTTGCTACTGTTGGTACCAACTCCTACATTTAAAAAATCACCTGATCCTTTGCCCTGACTGTAGATTCATCTGCCTGAATGAGAGTTTTGTTCTTTCCAGCAGAAAAGCCATTATATTGCTTTTTTCATAGCCACCAGTGTCCCTTGATGACAGCATTAATTTGACCCCCTAGAACATAAAAGTTGCCGGTCTACTTCCAGTCGTCATCTTCACATCAAAATGCGACATGTCCATCAACTTTGTCTACATTTGAGCACCAAACCAAATGCATGTTAAACACTGAGGCTGCCTTCCCTCTTCCTGTCAGAGTCAAGCGCTTTGTTGTCTTAAAACACTGTCTGCCTGTCGAGTTCAACAACTTAATGCAGAATGTCATGGTGGAGACAGTTCCCTATAAAGGCTCAACAGTCTCTGATATTACGTTGCTTGGCTAGCTCAAGCCCAATTTTGTCCTTTTTTATTTTCCTGTGACAAAACATTTGTAAGGAGAAGCCTTTAGTCCAAGCTGGACTAATGGCTTTTATCCTGGCTCTCTTTCCTCCTGGGGCTGGACAACTGATGTGACTTGATGGTCAGAGAGTGCTGTAGGCGATGATTGTCTCAAAAAACTGCTACTCTTAAATCCAACTCCATGTTTTCTTTTTTCAGTACTAATGAGTGTAAATCTCTCATAAGTAATGTGTTAATCAGAGCCCAAAAAATAATATTAAAACAAAATTTAAAGAAGCTACTGGCCTCCGCATCAGTACACTCTGCCTCAGGCAATTCATTGTTTATACTGCTTTAACTAACTAACTTAGATGGTAAACATTATACTAGATAAACATCAACATCCTAGTGTGCATGGTAACATTCAGCTGAGAGACCTAAGTTGTTTACCTAAGCTCTCAGCTGTCACCACATCCAAAGTTGCTAACATATCAGACTTGACCGATACAGTGTTGGGGAAGTTACTCAAATAAAGTAATATTACTCAGCCATAAAACATTTATAAAATGGTTTTGTTGGTTTAGTTTTGTCATGTTCTGGCGTTAAGAAGTTCTTGGATCTTGGTTTCTTTTCCTTTGCCTTTGTCCTTCTCTTTCTGTGTTCTCTGTCTCCCTCTGTGTAACAGATCCCTGTGGAACTGGATGCCCTACCCAAGGCTGTTGACTGAGTGAAACTTTGGTGTTTTAAATGTTTGTATACTGCACTACACAGAGAGGAAATCAGATCTAGGGCAACAACTTTACCCTCAGGCACAAGGGCTAACCTAGAGGCAGACACGCACACACACACACACAGTGTTGAGGAACTATGCCAGTGGAGGGAACAGTTATTGCAGTGTGGGTTGCATGGCTGCCTGTAGCTAAGTGCCTTGTGTTGACACAGGCTTTGTGAGGCAGAGACCCATATAGCCAAGCTGTTGTTTGCTGAGTTTGGCCCATGCCATACTGGCTGCAGAGATAATGGAAAAGGTTATTCTGCTTTACAGTGGGAGCCTCCGTCTCCCAGCAGCGGCATGGTTTGTGTAGATTGGGGGTTTCTGTGTGAGCGGCAGCATGATAATGTCAGCACTTCTCATGACATTTGTAAGTGTAATGGCTGGGGTCATTGTGCTCCTCACTGTTTTGCAGGAATGTGGGCTACTTTTTGGCTTGTTTTTTCAAATGACCTCCTAAATGTCCATCTTTCCTTTCCAACCTTAAATCTTATAAATATTTATATTTTTTAACTAAGTATAAGTATAAGTGATATAATACCATATGTGTATTTGTTTTTACTCAGGGAGGATTTGGCTACATACTGCCTAGTGCACCAATTACAAAAAAAATCTGTCATTTAAAGTAGAATCTGCTGTTATTGCAACTTGAAACAATCCTGGTGTTTAGCATATTTTCTGGCCATGGTTCTGTGAATGGGAAACAGCCTTTTTGTAGTTAAAAATGAAGCTGAGCAACATGCCATGGGGAGCAGGCTACAAAGCGTCAGGTCATTCCCAACAGTGGTGAGATAGCTTCCCATAAATGCTGCAATCAGATTTCTGATGGTTTTTATGCCTGCTCAATCATAGTGGGAAAATGTCGATTTCTCTCCTCCCTACCTGACCCATTATGCAGCCTGCTGAGAAATAATGAGATTTTGTTGCTATTTGGGTTTGATGCTTGGTGTGCTCCAACACACAACCAGCCCATCCACCTCTGCCTGGGGAATGAAGTGTGGACAGAATTACAAGAATAACTAATAGAAACATCCAGGTTAGGTGAAAGATTGATGATGTAGCCTGTTGTATGAGGCTCAAACAAAGTCTTTTTGGATCAAAATGGGTGGGGTTTTTCCAGAGTTTTATCCAAAATGCTTTTAGGAAACATTTATAGTATTTTTATGAATTGAGCCGCTTACTTTGACTAGGCTAGTGCTACTTTACCCGGTACAGTGTTCTTGGGTTAGACCATGTAATGCCTGTGCTAAATGGTAGGCCTACAGGCTTTTTTTTAAAGTGGGAAGTGGCATTGATATTATCACAGCTGTTCTTTTTACAGCTGAGATAAATCCATCCCACAAATTAAAAAAATGAATATATTTTGGTAATGAATATTTTAATTATTGATTTATCTTCAAACAATTTTCCTAACTAATTGAGTGATTAATAATAACAAAATTTCAGAAAGTCATGAAAAGTGCTCAACACAATTTCCTGAAGGCCCAGATAATGTCTTTAGATGGAGTATTTTGTCCAGTCAGCTGTCCAAAAGCCAAAGATATTAAGTTCAATAGAAAATCAAAAAAAGCAGTCCTTACCTGATAGATGAACTAATTGTTTCATTAACCTACTCCATTATGCACATTGTAATCGATTATTTGTCTGAATTTTTGATCCAATTTTTTTTATGAACACTTTGACTGTGTTGTATTCTAATTTTTGCAAAACACCAGTTCTATTTGTTGCAGCCATCCTTGTTGTGATGTATGACACATCTGCTCATCCAATTTTGATCAACGGCACCAAGAAACACCCTTGAAATACCTGCAGCTTGAATTTAGTTACACTGACTGAGTGATGTTGAATTTAATAGCAGAAACTCTTCCCCAAATCTTTTTGCAATGTGAAAGAACACAGGCAGAACCTGTGACCATCATTATATGTTACATTATGCAAAGGCTCTGTAGTCAAAAGGATTGTTGGCTTTATGGGTGTTGTTTATTGTAATACATGCATGGTCTTTTTTTGTGTCTTTTGTTGTGCTTGCAGCATGTTCATCAAGTCACCTAGGCCAGTTTAGGAGGCCACTTGTATTTATGTTTTTTACTTACAAAAAGAAGTTTGGAAAGTAGTGCCCTGGGATTATACATAATCCCACTTAAATTCTGGACACTTTGGCAGTACTGACTGTGAGATGATAGGGATTTGTCAACCAGAGAGAGATTTTCACCTACTATTTGTACTGAGACTTAATATCTGCTAGTTTGCACTTGCTATTAAAATATGTTTTTCTTTCTTAATTAAATGTGTACAGGTACCGTGACATAACTTGATATACTTGAGTATACTCCAACTAAGTATACTTAAAGTTTATTGAATTTGCATATTGCCAGATGATTTTTATTCATATAAACTTTTCCCTACTCTACTCTTGCTTTGAAACGTAAGTACAAGCACTTTTATGAGTGAATAATTGTATGTTATGTTGCTGGGTGGCAAAGAGGAGGATGACATTGACAGTGAAGGAATATCAGTGACTTAATTTTTTGTCTGAATCTTTTCAGCACCTCAAAGGACTCAACACGGTCTCAACCAAGTTTCCAATAATAATATTTATAAAAGTGTATTACCATCATTGTTTAAAGTAACATAATTTATTCTAGCATGAGTAAGTGTGTTTACGTATTGTCGCCCAAATTGAATGTTCGAATAACAGTAAGAGCTTAAATTTTTAAAAAAAGCATTAGATTATATATTGGACTCAGTCATGTGTCATCAATCAATAGGCTGTTATGGCTCACAGTGTAAGCTATTGTTCGTAATGGTCATGGGTAATAATTCTTAAGATTGCTCCTGAACTGTAGAGACGTTGCTGATGCCAGAGTAAGGACAGGGAGAGCCTGGGATTTGTCTATAGAAGATTAAATGGGGTTGTGTTGGTATCCATTTATGGATAATTGTGGCTTTGTGTGGGTTAGACTTACGTGCAGGCGAGCGGCGCACAGTCACAGTGATTGAGATATATAACAGAACAGTTATATACAGGAGTTTAAAAATCTGGCAGAAATAATGGGAAAGCATGTTTCTGCTTTTGTGAATGCACTTGAATCTAAACACGGTTTTTCATATTTGGTCCTTTATATGGAAACATACTTGGCACCCTGTTTCTTAGTAATGTTGTACCCATTGGACTGCAACAAATTGAAAACTACTTGAGTTCATGTTTCTGTTTTTAATTATTTCTCTCCCTGTGCTCTTATTCTCTGTCATTCACCCCTCCTCATCTTTCTTACTCTTTCCACTGGTTTCTTACCTTGTCTTTTTTTGTGCTTTTCTTCTTGGCAGGCTTCATCGCAGCAGCTGAAATTCACAACCTCTGACTCCTGTGACAGGATCAAGGATGAGTTCCAGTTCCTCCAAGCACAATACCACAGGTGCAAACAGAAACACTTACATTCACAATGATGCACACACAAAGACAAAGGGAAAACAGTTCCATGCCACAGCCTGAAATGCAGTTCTTTGTAATAAAGCAGTATATCTCCAGGCTATACATGTATCACAAAGTGTTCTTCTTTATTGAACATGTTTACAACAGTATTTACAATGTTAAACTGTTGAATTAAGCTGAAATGTAGCTATAAGAGCCTTCAATATCCTATCCAGAAACAGGTTTTGATATGAATGTACAGCACTTAATTTCATACATGCTGTTATCCTTGGAAACCAGGACACTTTTAATTTTGCTGGTCTTGATATTTCAAGTAATTGCCTGCAGAGTTCCCAAAAAAGTTGGGGTTGCTCGTAAATAAATAAACAATTTAGAAATCATAATTTCAGTTTAACTTTAGAAGTTCTTTTAAAGAAATCCCTCTTTGTGTCAGTAGTTGCTGTGTAAGTCATCACAATTAAATGACTAAAATTACAGTGTCAGAACTGAGTCTTCTTTTTCTCTAATTAGTTTTATCATTATCATCTGCAAAATGTTGAGGAAATTATTTGAAAATTATCAAGAGACAACAGACTCATAACATAAAGCTTTGCAAAATAACATAGCTTGACTTTTGGGGAAACCTTAATAGTCAGCTATGATAGAATGAAGATGGTTGCCTTTGTTTCACCATTCCTCAGCTCTACCACCACACAGAGGAAACATCCTTTATTGACTCGTACCTAAATCAATCTCGTTTACCCTAGGCTATTGATCTTCTTTTACTGCTTAAATACTGCTATAGTGCCAGAAGTCTTTAGGCATCTCCAAAGTGCCTGATTCGACCTCAGCTGATCTGTTTGATAGCAGTTATAAAGAGGGGGGGGCGCCAATGGGTCTGCATCTCAGCGAGAGATCCTCTCTTTATGAGACTGGAGTCTTTGAAGCCCGTCTTCCTTCCTGAGGAGGTTGGTTTGTTCCTCTGTACCTGGTCTCCCAGAACCTTCCAGAGGCTTGCCTCTGACGGTTTCTGAGACAGGCAAAGGCAGATGAAAGCCTGGCAAATTGTGTGCAAAATCCTGATCGCTCTTGTTTGCGTAGGATTCAGAAACAGCAATAACACCCTGTGTGTCTTTTTCTTCGCCTTTGGTTTTTTTGTAATTCCCACAACTGCGAGCAGTACCGTTTAACCCTCTTCAGAGAGCCAGAGCGCAGTTGAAAGAATACCTTTTTTGTCTGAGCGTACAGAACATGCATACTGTGTCTATTGACTCGGGGGGGTGGGGGGGTTGAGAGCCACAGACGAGGCTTTGTAGCTCTCTGCTGCTGTGCTGTGCTTGTCTGTTGCTGAAGCCTTTAAAAGGCAAATGTACCGCAGGCGTTCCCCCGGGTATAGTAGCGAGCATTGTAGCTGTCCCCGTCTTCCGATTTCCACCCTTCCCCTCCTCTTCTCCCACTTCTCCACCCAACCCCTCGTTCACATGCATAAATAGATCAGGGAATACATAAATCAAAATAAAGATGACAGCAGGAGCGATTTAAAGACGGAAGAATCGGCAATAAAACTCCATCAAAGTGTCGTTTGAGAGCAGCGGTGCAGGCCTGGGGGCTGCGGAGCACCAATCAGAGGAGGCACAAAGCCAATCCCAGGTAGGTTGGCAGCAGGGAGGCCTGTCGTCATGACAACCCACCACACGGCCTACGCATGTACACAGTGATAGCAGGAAGTGTTTTATGTAGGAGGGAAAGGGAGGGTTTTGGATAAGTGGAGGCTGCTGGTATACACACAGGAATAGGTGGCAGAATAAACCTGCCCATCACCCACAACAAAGAAACATCCCCCCGTGACTGTCAGTCAGGTTGGATATCTGTTGCGTGCCATGGTGTAAGCAACCATGATCATTCTGTTCAGAGGACGGTCTTTGTTTACATAAAGCAGAACACATCCTCACATCATCAAAGCACCTATCACCTGCACATCTTCATTAAACTGCTTGAGCTCTGGCAACAAAAGTAGATTGATATGCAGTGTCTATTGAGAAATGAGTTAACCCTTTGATGCAAGCCACGGAAACTGAGTCAACAATTCCTGTTTTTGCCTTTTAGTGAAATCTTTGCAGGGGTTTACTGTTTCTTTAGATTCTTTATGCATGAGGTGTTCGGTGTTTTTCAGGGAAAATTCTTTCGAAGCATTGTCTTTGTTTTCAGCTGCAGAAAGAACAGTTTGGCTGAAAATTAACAGAGAGAAACAGACAGTTGGCGTCTGAAATAGAGTATGATTTATAAATGTCTCAGTAGGGCCACATTCCCTTATTGCCAAGTCATATCTGGGCAGTGCAATGCAGAAACATCACAGCAATAACATCTTTAAATCAATGATGTAACCACAAAAAATATGTTATGTGTATCCTCCTAGGCGGGATAATTAAAGTGAAATTGAGGTTATTAAAAACTTACTTTAACTATATTGTACCTTAATTAAAGATTATTTAAAGTCAGGATAATTGCACATGAGGCCATTGCTTGTCCTTACTCCATTTCACAAAGTATGTAAAAAACTGCTGAGATATAGGTGAAGATAATCGATCACAATGACACCAAGAAGCTGATATTAGGCTATTAACTATTACATTTAAATAGAGGTTTTGTGTGTACAGGGTTTTAAGGGGGTTTTGGGGACCAATATGAGGGCAGAAAGACCTGTTTAGTTTACTCTTTTACTCAATGTATATGTATCTGAGACTGATTTGTAGATTTTGTCTTAATGTTTTTAATGTTTTAATGTTTTTTGTTGATGTTTTAATAACTGCGATGCAAACTGATACTTATTTCTATATTTTGCATGTTTTTAATATTTGTATAGTGCTGTTATGTTTTTATCTTGTCCAGGGCTCCATTTAAAAAATAGATTTTGTGAACTTAATGAGACTTTAATGTTTTAAATGAAGATTTCACAATAATAGAAAAGTGTTTATTGAGCAGTAGTTTTAAAACTGGATGGCATGATGACTATTAACTCTCGTTATGGTCAATTAACTCGTAAGCTCAAGTTGGAATTGTCTTTCTAAGGTCAAATAAGACCATTCATATTCTATTCTACATACTTTGTGTTACAGTGTCAGTCAGTGACAAAATTTGAATTCAAACATGGATGAACACTTAACCAAAACTGAAGACAAATACAGATAACACTGCAGCTGCTTCAATAATTACAGAAGTAGCACAATACTGTATGTATAAGTTAGCCCATTATTGGCCATGTGCAGCACTGTCTTCAGTCTGCCAGTTAAGACTAACAGTGATAAAGTTCAGCCAGCGCTCACTGTAATCGAGCTTTCATTCCTGCAGACAGCTGACAGGAACATCCCAGTATAAATATACACACACCATCAAACAGGTTTCAGACTTATCCTGAATCTGAAACTAACCACCGTGTGCCTGCGCATATCTTTATTTGATCTAAGTCTTATCTAGTTCTCATATCGCATGATGCCTTCTGCGTCTGGCACATTGTAACTGGCTGCCTCAATCAAAGGCATCGAGAGGGATTCTTTTCCATTTTTTCCCCTCTTTCTTTTCCATTTGATGATCAGGGTGACTTGTTGACGCGTCCTCCTTTGTCCTGTCACCTCATGTGACATCAGCGCTGACATGATTACAGCTAATGGCTGTCGCAGGGACTGGGTCGCAGGAAATGCTCCAACACTATATTTAGACTTTGTACCTCACTGCCTCCTCTCTGATTTAGAAAGCAGACATTTTGGCTAGACATCTCTCCGAGTTCCGAATGATTTGACCTCCTCCTGTCAATTGGCACCTTATCCAGCTTGGTGAAAAACGTAGCCAGTGACTAGTAAAGGTGATGATGATGACAATGTTAATGGTGATGATGATGGAAGTGGTGGTGATGTTAAAGATGGTGGCCAAGATGATGACAATAAGGGTGGTGCAGATGATGATGAAGGTGGAGGCAGTGATGGGGGTTGAAGTGATGATGAAAGCAATAACAGTGCTGATGGTGAAAGTGGAGGTAATGATGATGAAGGGGGCAGAAGTGTCAGCACTTTAGAAGGAAGACTGTCGAGCTGACTAACAAGGTCTGACTCAGTGCTCCTCTCCTCTCCTCTCTCTCTCTCCCTCAGTCTGAAGCTGGAGTGTGACAAGTTGGCAAGTGAGAAGTCAGAGATGCAGCGCCATTATATCATGGTGAGTAAAGCTGTGTGTGTGTTGTGTACCAGAGATGATGACCTTTTTTGTCCTTAAATGTCATTTGGCCCCAATATGTTTGACCAATGTATTATATGGCTCTTAAGTAAGCTCTCTGTAGTTATTGCGAATACAGTGCTTTAGATGTTCATGTTTATATACAAATAAATGACAGACTGTTGTTCTTAGGGTTTCATCCTCTCTGTTAATTAAAAATCTGTCTTTCCTAGTGCACTCCTCCCTTCCTCTACCACCTTCCCATTGCATTGCAGTTGTTCTGTCATGTCTCTTTTCTTCCTTCTCAATTTTAGAAATTTTTCTCCCTAAAGGTAACTCAGATTATGACAATTTAAATTTTATTTTAATGTTATTCTGTCCTGTGTATTCACAAAAACAGTACCCAACAAGAATATTTCTGAGATTTTGGAAAGACAAGGAGGACTGGGCAGAAAAAATGAACTGTCAGACAATCATACATGTTTAAGCAAGGCGCTGGCCAATGGGAATGGAAATCTCACAATTCAATTGTGATTCTCGATGTAGGGATATGATTCCTAATCAGTTCTCAATTCACAAACAAACTTGATTCAGAAAATACAAAAGGGTACAAATCTCTGTCTAAAATCTCACTTTCTTTGTAGAAATAGAAATTGATATGTGTTATAGAGTCAGTGACCACATTGCTGTCACACTGTCACATACTGCTAAACAGTTGCTTTAATTGAAGGTGAACTCTAGTTAACTGTAGTGTCTCTGAGCGACACTGTGGTCTTGTGACACAGTTGCACTGAGACTGTCTACCAAAGAAAAACAACAGCAGAAGTCAATTAATCATGTTTGCTTCAAAATAACTTTTGTTTACGCTCAAGCGAAGAGGCATTCCAGCACCCATAGGAATGATGATTACTGCCCATGGGGAGCAAAGAAGAAAATCATATGATTGCATTATAGGACATTAAGTCCACAGAGGAAAGACTGGGCCACAGGAGACCAGCCATTTCCTGTTTCTGTTGACAGTCATGATGATGATTATTGCCTCCTTTTAAAGATATTTTTGTGCCCCAAAAAAGAAAAAAAAAATAATAGTGTGATTACATCATAAAAACGAATATTTTTTTTTTAAACAATGATTTTAAACATTTTTTTAAGGTGCTCAAAGCTGCTGTCCTCCTGTTGAAAGGGACAAAGAAAATATCTCTAGGGTAGTTACAGGAGACGTGAACATTTCATTTGGAGGATTTGTTTATTTAATCTTTTTTTAAGATCCATCAAAAAAAGAAGACACTACAGTTTAACAAATGTCAAATGTATGGTTAATTTTTCTAATGTGTAAATGGATTCAGAATTTTTAAGAATCACAATCCTACATCTTACGTGCAACAACACCCTCACCAACGCCCCTTCAAACACACAGGGCCAAAACAATAACAGGATCACAATTAAAATGAATTCACCTTGATAATCTATCATATTTTCAAAGGATCTACCTGATCATGTGTGATTTCTGTCTTCCCAACCCCCTTTATTTCCTCTCTTTCTCCCATCTCCTTCTGTCTCGCCTCACATGAACGATTGCACACAAACACGCACATACATGAACGTTTGCACACAAACACACACACACACACACACACACACGCCTGCTTTCTGCTCCACCTCGGGGCTAATCTCATTGTTGCTGGCCGTGGCTGTGTAGCCGTCTGATGTTTTGCCTCTAATTGATCCTCTGACTTGCTTTAATCTCATCTAATCTGTGCCGTCGCACTGCTCTCTTCACCATGACACAGCTAACAGGCACACACACACACACACACACACACACACTGAATGTGACTGTGTATGTGTGCATAACCAGCATACAAATATGAACACACACAGTCACACACTCTGTGTTTGTTACAGGCAGGCATGAGCGCATACAATCTCATACACTAACATATACACACACTACAGTCTTGTCAGCCTGATAGCAGTAGTACACACACATAAACACACATTTTCTAACAAAAATACACAATCATACAAAGACGGTGAGGAAAGAAATAGTGATGACGAATTTTCAAATTCAGAAATGTCAAAATAAAGCTGTATTGTAGAATCTAACCCTCAACATTCACGGCTATTTTATTTCTAATGCATAATTATGTTAATTACTGTAAATTATTGAGGTTAGTAATTATAAGCTGAAATAATTCCCAAACTAGCTAAGTTGAATTGATTTCTTTAAGGTCAGGTAAATGTCTGACACAATTTTTGGTAGCCTGCAGGCTGATATTATCATCATAATATATGGAAATGAAAATTGACTGCTTTCTGCTGTTTTGTTTTAATACCCAAAAAGTTTTTTTTCCCTTTAACTGCTTGCCGTAACGTATCATTAAGCCTCCAGTTTGCTCTGATATAGCACATGCACTCATGTGTGAGCAAGCAACATATCGCTTGTATAAAAAAATTTGCTTGCTTTTTTTATACAGTTGCATGGATTCCTTTCACCTTCATTGCTGTATTTTTGTTTGTTTTTGGGTTTTTTTTTTCTTTTTTCTTTTTAGTTTTTGTTTTGCCTTTTTTTTAACTGCGTTTTTGTTGTTGTTGTTGTCGTTGTTGTTGTTGTTGTTGTTGTTTTTACACAGCCTAATCAGACTACCCTCGTCAAAATGAACGGGAGAACTGATTGGTCTGAATAGGTTCTTACATTCATACACACAAAGTAACGATGCACTTGCACACACAAACACACACGTACCCACAGACCCACTGTGCACATACATGCGCACGCTTTCGATTGCACTTCCACTCCATCAGTGCAAGGCCTGACTTGTATCTCCCCCACCCCCACCCCCCCACCCCCATCCATCCCCCACCCCCCCACCCCCATCCATCCCCCACCCCCATCCCTTACACACACGCTCCTCTAATAGCATATCAGGTTGCCCCACTCCCCCAGCCAGTGGCAGCACCTCCATTTCCCTGGTGCTGTAATTACTTTAGGGAGCTTCTGCGTAAGCCAAAGCAGCTACAGAAAAAAAGAGTGTGTGGAATGTGTGTGTGTGTTTGTTCAGTGTGTCTGTGAGTGCACATGCATTCACATACAAGATAGTTTCAATGTGAGATCGAACCAAAAACAATAATAATGTGTGCGTGTGACCAGGCGAGAGACAGAAATGTGTGTGTGTGTGTGTGTGAGAATGTGTGTTTGTGAATGCGAATGTGAATGTGTGTGCCTGTTTATGTGCACTTTTATGTGCAAGAGATCTGTGTGTTGTTTGTTTCTCAGTGACAGAGCCAGTCCCCCTGCAGACAGAGTGGGTGATTAACAGGGTTGACGCCTAGAGGGTGGCCCTCTCATTAACACTGAACACACACACATACACACACAAACACACACACACACACGCGACAGAGGCTCTTTCTCTGTCTCTTTTTCTTTCGGTTTTACTATTTATAGCTGTGTGTCTTCTCTTTGTGTGTGTGCATTCAGGTGTGTTTGTAGTGGGAATAGGTTGGAAAATTAAAATCTGGGATCTTGACAGTTATTAAGATGTCTAAAATTAATTGCTAATATATGCTGGGTTGGAAATTTTTTTGTGTTCAGCCATAAATTTGTGTATAATCTAGATTTGAACTTCGTGTTTTAAAAATCTTCAAATTGTGTGAGTTATTTATACTTGTAGTTCACAGTGGGAACTGCTCTATAAGTCCAGATAGGAAACCAGGGAAACGTCATCATTTTTTTAATGTACATGATTTTCATGATATTGTGTTTTTAGCTGTTTTATATTTAGAATTAGACCCACTATTTTGTTTTCCACCCTAACCCTAACAATTTAACCTAAGCCAGGTGAAAAAGAAAGTTTCCCATAACAGTGTTATCCAAATGCTTGTGTTAGCACAATTAAGTGGTAGCATGGAACTCCTGATTAGAGGATAATTTTAATTACTTAACGTAACTTAATGCCAGTGTTTTAACTTCTTTATCCTTGTCTTCCTGTCTTCCCCAGTACTATGAGATGTCCTATGGGCTCAATATTGAGATGCACAAACAGGTGAGTCCACATTTAAGCCTTTTAGAGAAAATAAATATATCATTTATTTTCACATAACATGTAAGACTGTTGTTTTGCCATGAATAGCAAATTGCTTCAACAATGAATATTAGAACACCAAAGGGTGCGTTTTTTGCTTGTGGGAGAGGGTAGCATAAAACTAAGAGAGCATGCATGTTTATGCATCTAGTCCAGAGAAAATTACATTACATTTTTCTAGCAGTTATGTGTTTAGAAGTGCGCATGTTGCTATCGCTGCTGATGGTAATGTTCTTGTGTGCCAGTATAGACTGCGAGGCTTTCCATAAAATAAAACTGTAATTGGTAAATTTTCCG
Source organism: Acanthurus leucopareius (assembly GCA_029814765.1). NCBI lineage: Eukaryota > Metazoa > Chordata > Actinopteri > Acanthuriformes > Acanthuridae > Acanthurus > Acanthurus leucopareius. The sequence goes on from JAQMCX010000046.1 coordinate 2,505,227, forward strand.
TATTTATCCGAAAAAGTATTCCTTAGACGGGTTTCTGTATGCATTTTATTTGCAGCATGTTAAGTATTCAAGCTGAAATCCCCTAGTAAACAAATGACTGGTTCACATAATGAAGCTGTAAAACACCAGTTTACACTTTACATATTTCCATTTAGAGTAGCAAAACAAACAGAGCAGGTGATAGCAAATTCATGTTGAATGTTTTATACATAAACAGGAGTGTCCTGGATAATTTAACAACTCTCTAGGGTCATGTTATATTTCAACTGAAAAATCTGTTTTTTGCTGTAGTAAATTCCAGCAAATACTTGTTTGACCATTAAACTTTTGCTAGGAAGAATATTGGCAGGTAAGTTCTACTTTTAGACAATGGATTGTCTCGTAGAGCCATATGGCCAGTACAGCAGCAAACAGATGTTTTTAAAAAAAAGCAACTTGATTTATGTCATTTCTGTGCCAAATTTATAAGGAGGCATGAATGTTCAAGAATTTGCAGTAGTTATGCAGTGTGTGCTCTGTATATTCTTAAAGGAGACATTGCTAATATAAGTGATTCTTCCGTGTGACCCAGGACACATTCACATGCACACTGATAAAATAAATCTATCCACATGCATCCCAGGCCACCTCCATATGCTGTTTGAGCTGTCAGATTTCACGATGCACAGAGGATGCATTGGCTTTATACAACCCTGTGCTTAGACCTGTCCACTTGTGGTTCAATCACCCAGGATGGATGTTAATACCAGGTGTGGACAGCCTCCTGGTGATTGGACAAAGTCTCAAGGTCTTCCTGTCCTTCATTGCAGTCCATCATTGTCAGTTGCTTGTTGTTTGTACTGATGATTCAACTGGGCAGAGTTTCATGGCCATCAAAACCTTGGAGTTGTTCCAGCTGCCAATCAGCTAACATTGTGAAAAAAAGAAAGGAGAGAGACATTCAGAACCTTGAATGCCCAAAATAATAAATAACTTCTCATGCTTTGTTATGCTGTTGATGCAGACACAGATGCGTATTCCCAACCCCATTCCTCCACTGTGCACCTGCAGCTCACTGATTGGCAGGTGTGAATTGCAGAGATAATCTCCCATCACTTTGGGAGTCTTCAGAGACATTTGAATGATGTCACCCGGGGCTGTGTGTAAAATGCAGGCACCGAAGGGTTCGCTTCTCTGCTGTCTCCAGATCTGTGCCGTTCACTATACACACTGTATTCCATGGTAATGTCAAGGCTGAAAATGTGTACAAGTAAGTGAAATTTATCATTTCCACATCTTGGAAAAATTAGTTTTGATTTCATATGATGTGGATATTGATATGGCAATAAATCCTAGGTTGTGATAGTGATAATCCCCAAAATCCACAAATCCAGTGAGGACAGTGCAGATGGCCATTTTGAAAAAGAAAAGAAAAGGAAGCCCAGTTTCAGGCAGGGGAGGGCTGAGAGGCTGATATCTATACATCAGTTTGTGTGGCTGAGCTGGGGGAGTAATTTATGCTCAGGCTGTAGGAGGGAGAGAGCGATGGGCTCCAAAGGGCCGGCCCTTATCGGTGACCTCGTCTAGCACTGCCCGTCCGCACAAACGCGCACACACTGTCTTATGATTGACAGTGCACACTGACAGCCATATTGGAACAACCGAGTAGACTTTGACAAATGGACACAAACACACACATACATAGAAGTAGCAACTTCCGTGATTTAAAGACCTATACATATATGCGCCCACACAGACTCTGTGGTAGGAAGCACAGGACATTGTGATGCATGTGTGGAAAACAGACACACACACACACATGCAGACTTACAGGCAAGTTAGCACACACACAAACAGTTAGCCATGCACATGCAGCTCATCACACCCTTTTCGTTTGGCTGATGGGGATGAATTTTACAGTCACGAGTATGGTTGTGTTTTGCGAATGTGTTTTTTTCATGTTATGTGTGTGTGTGAGTCCAGAACTCTGTCAGTGTGTGATATTGCACAATGTCTCATGTACTTTCCAGTTGGCTAGCTAAATTTTTTTTTTAATGTGTGTGTGTGCGTGTGTGTGTGTGGGTTCAGACTGCCTGCACAAGCATTTGTGTGTGTTCATGTGTCCCCCTCTGTTAGAGCATATGCTCGTGTGTGTGTGTGTGTGTGTGTGTGTGTGTGTGTGTGTGTGTGTGTGTGTGTGTGTGTGTGTGTGTGTGTG
>JAQMCX010000046.1:2515908-2523408 GCA_029814765.1 Acanthurus leucopareius
GTGTGTGTGTGTGTGTGTGTGTGTGTGTGTGTATGTGTGTGTGTAAACACAACACACACAAACACACACAAACACACACAAACACACACACTCGCACACCCATATGTCCATACACTCACATTCAATACTCTTCTGACTCAGTGAGGAACATCAGCTAAATCCACCCAGCTCCTTAACTGAAAGGCAACAATTCTATCAAAATTTAAATAAACAGAGGTACCGCTTGACTTCTGCACCCTCCCACCACCTTCCTCATGTTTAATGTGCACCAATACTAAAGCACGCACTGGGGGAGGGGGAGCGGGGGGTGTGCATGTTGTGTGTTTGACAGCAGAGGGCACTGTGTGTCTTTTAGGAATCCTCCTCACTGAGTTCAGGCCTGAGCACGACAAGGACAGGACAATGACAGAGCATCGGCTGTGTCACAAAGGGGAACGGCTTATTAATCCACTCTGTGTACGAACTTCATGCACAGAGACCAGACTGATGACAGTTATCTCTTCGTGAGGTCAGTCCTTGTCCCCATCTTGATCCAGTTCTATATTAATAATCTTCAGGCTGTTTTAAGGAACAGAAACAAAAGCCTAACTCGTGCTTTTGATCCAACTGTAATTTTAGATTTAAATTCTGCACATTTTGATCCACTGTACATATACAGGTCTGTCACATATTAGACTAACACTTCATTATATGGATGATTGAACACCTACATAGAACAGTGAGTGGGAAGGCTCCACAACCCAGCAACATCAAATCAGTGCAGATCACACGGATGAAGCACAAGTGACCCCCACCCCCTCACCCCCACCCCCCAAGCTGCTTTGATGAGTAGAAACCCGAACCTCCCTCAGCCTCTCAGGCCCAGTAAATTTACTCAGCTGCTCTCAATTACCTTGTCTGATTAGGTCTCTTGTCAGGTGGAAGTTGGTGAAACTGTGCCGGGAATATTACAACGTCACCAAACTCCACGTGTTAAAAATCTCTTCCCAGTTCTCCCACATTTGTGGCTTCTCGGTGACCCAGCGGTTAAAATGTGCACCGAATAATGGTAACATCCCCAGTTTGATTCCAGCAGGAGACCTTTGTTACAGGCTAATGCCCCATTTAATTACTTGGGTTTAATTACTTAACGATGAGCTTTGGCTGACGAGAGGCATCCATGTTCGTTTGGCTTTCAGGCACTTCTGTATAATTAAGAGCCAAGTCAGATATATCAGAGCTTTCATAAAAATCTGAGTTTCCCAGTTCTAATTACCACTGTAAGTGTGGGGGAGCTGTCAGTCAAGCTCCCACACAGTCCTAAAAAGAGGCCTAATCAGGCAACAACTGAAAACACTGGTTTGGCTGGGCTGTAGGATTGTGGGGGCTTTAACGGGGCTAGTAGCAGCCAAAATAGCCCCATTAAATGTCTTTTTTTTTTTCTTCCATGAGGTCAGATAAACTGTAAATTTTCAGGGTGTTTTTCAAAGACAAACATTTCAAGCAGAGGTAGCCTCAGTAGTCACGAACCCCTGTGATTCAGCAGTGGCGGCTCGAGTTTGTTTGAGTGTTCATTTGAAGACTGTGTATTGTTTTATACAACGAAACGCCCTCCACAAACACACACACTCGCACATAGACAGACATAGAAACACACACACACGCCCTCCTTGCTCTGTTTTGCTGGCTACACAGTGAAAATGAATTGATATTGATTTAGATGAACACTACTCAAAATAATCTTTGGCATGATTATGATAATGATAATTGTTGAGGTTGTTCAGAAAGCCAAAGCATACAAACTGCAGAATAAAACCCTTCATGTGTCCAGAAGTTGTGATGACAGACTGTCGGTGACGCTGGTGGGATGACTCCATTGTTGTGTATGTATGTGAATACAAAAACAAGGTGTGTACAAACAGTTGTACAGGTTCGGTCGTCGGTGATAAACCATAGAGATAAAATGCATTCCTGCTTTTACTACAGCTAAAGCTAACATGCTATCCTGCTTGTGAAATACGCTTGCAGCACATCGTTCTCCCATCTAGCCACATGTTGTATGTATCTAGCTACATACTGTGCTTGTCGTAGTGAAATGCAGAGCGTGTAGACAAAGCGAGAAACACACACAATTACACACAAACACACACATCAATGCATGTCTGCGGGGGAATGGAGATTGATTTCTTTCTAGTGGAGACATTTTTTTTTTTAAAGAATGTTTGCTCCGAACTTTCTGTGATCAATGCACTTCTTTTTTTTTTCCCTCTTCTTTGTTTTGAAATATTAATCAATATGAACTCGAACAAGAAATACAAAGCTGACGTTATAAACATACAAATGAAATTCTATGTATTTGTTAAAGTTGTTGGAGGCGTCCACCTCTGTATACAGTTATACATGGAAAGCTTTATGTGTATATAGCTGCATCTTTTCTTGTCTGTCCTGGATGATTCTTGTGCTGTTGTGTTACAAAAACTGATGTGACACCAGGGGGGAAACTGCAGTACATTGACCTTTTGCCCTTTGACCCCTTTCTTCTTCTTTTTCCCCCAATCCCTTTTATCCCCATGCCACATCCTGCCCTCATAACTTCTTGCCCCCATAGCGTGAAGCATTGTAAGCGTTCTGAGCTTTGTAAAGGTCTTTTTTTAAATACTTATTTTGTGCATAATGTAAAACCTGAAAGTGTGTACTTTGGCAAAAAAAAAATGTTTTGTGTCTGAAATCATAGCTTCATTGAAACAACAAAAAAAGAAACTATAAAAAAGTACAACAAACATTTACTATAAATAATATGAAATGTTCTGCAGTAAGGAAGGACTCCTGGTGCCTTACAAATAAAGTCAATCAAATCGTAAGAAACTTTTCCTGCTCTTCTGTGACTCTGTCTGAATGTTTCTGTGTAAAATCTTTAATTTGACAAAATGAAGATTTTCTCTCCTGATACGTGATGGGTGGCTAATTTGTTAAAAAGCCTGAACTCTGTCTGGAAAACTAATCACTTCTGATTTCTGCAAAAAGCTAAGATAAAACTATATGTTGAACTAGATGTAAGCTATGTGTAAGTGTTTTATAATAATGATACTATTAATAATACTAGTACCAATACCAATAATAATATTGCTAGTAATAATAATAATAATAATAACATTTGCTCTGAGCATCAAGCAGAGCCACAGCAGAAGGCACAGCTAAGATCAGCAATCCTAGCGCAGTCCAGAAATGCACCTGTGCACTTGTTTCAAGTCCCTCTGGTCATTACACACCTTTTCCAAAGCTGGCCAGATAAGATTTCTTTTAATATCTTTCCTTTTAGGTGGACTTTGGTTCTTTTAGGTGGATTTTGGTTTCACTTAGTCACCATCAGGGTATAAAATCAGCTCACAGAGATCTTGAACTTTTTGTGGTAGCTATTCCATTACAATAATGTTTCTTATCATTCATTTCTTATTGTAGTTGTGTGATCTTAATGCAGTTGTAAATGTATGGTAATTTAGTTTCTATTTCATTGTGTCCGAGACAGCCCAGCATCTTAGATTTTAGAGTTGGCTGGCAGCTTCAATAATGCTAGAAACAACCAAAGGCTAAAATAATCTAAATACTTAAAAGTATGAAAAACAAACTCATCATCATCACACATCACTCAACCCATTTAGTGGCTATTCTGGAGCTTTCAAACATCAAACACAATCTTCCTCTGCAGATGGAGCTCTAATGCAATTGTACATGTTTGAAATTTCAGTTTTTTGAGCACTGAAATTACTACTCATGCGTGTTTGTTTTAACTGCAAGGAATTAATTTCCATCTTAAAGTGTGCTTTGGAAAAAAGGCAACATTTGTAGTTAATGGAGTAAAACAGGCAAAACCACTAAAACAGACATAAAAATCCCTTTTCAGTGTGATACTGAACGTTGTCTGGTCATTTTCCAGTAAGATAGATTACAAAAAGTCACCTAGGAGGAAACTCATTTAGTTACAGATTACAGAAAGACAACAAAACTAACAGATACAATATGTATAGTAATGTCTGGTCAGGATTAATCAACTTTAAGTGATTTCTTTTAAAACTTGTAAAATAAAAATGAGCTTACATTATGTTCTGTGACTGTAAAACTGAAAATTCACCATCTGTGCACAAAAGTATCTGCAGATCATATCTAGATTTCTTCTCACTCTTCTTGACCTCTTCCCAAATCCACCTAGTCGTCCTTCCTTGGGACCCAACAAGGTGTAAATGACAGTGTTCTCAGATCCGTGATTTTTACTGATTTTTGTCAAATAAGAACAGGATTGATCCCTCCTGACTGCCTGAGAGGCCCTGTAGTTCACAGCAGATCCACCAGGAGGAAGTGTTGATTTACGGGAACCAGCTTAGGTGATCTGAGCAGGTAATTGCTCTGAGGTATTCTCACATATGCCTCAGTGTTTGTGTGTCACATTCGTCAGGGAGCTTCCTGTTCTTTTGGCTGCGCTGATGAAGGTTTATCTATTCAGCGCTGCATGTACCCAGAATTGATGTGACAGCTCAGAGACGGCGGATCACAGCCTGTTTGACACCTGTGTATAATCCTCATTAAGATACTCTGTCTATTAAGTCCTGAGACATAACCTGGTTTGTTGCATTCGCAGCTCATTCACACACATCTAGAAAGATAAATTCACATGCTGTAGATTATTGTGTGTGTGTGTGTGTGTGTGTCTGTGTGTCTGTGTGTCTGTGTGTCTGTCTGTCTGTCTGTCTGTCTGTCTGTGTGTGTCTGTTTGTGTGTGTGTGTGTGTGTGTGAATGAATGTCTTTTCAGCACATCCTCTATCTTCATCCAACTTTCTTTTTGTTCCCTTCTGTCTGCCTTTCCCCTGTGCGTCCATGCAGGCAGATGAGTGTGTATGCCCAACTCTGTGTGTGTGTGTGTGTTCACAAATAGAAAAAAGAAAGAGGAAGGCTTGTGAAACCTCAGAGTTCCTGTGGTTGCAGCCCTCCTTCCTCTCTTCCTCCCTTCCTCTCTCTTTTCTCTCTCCCTATAGACAGCTCTGGATCTGACACTTGAATAAATATGAAAGTGCCCTATTTTTTCTCTCTCTGTCTGAGGATTCACACACTCCTCACAAGCAGTGACGCAGAGGCAGCAGAGGGGAGGGTTTTTATCTTGGTCTTTTTCTTTAGAGCACATTAGAGCCTTTATAAAAAAAAGGGTAAAGAGCCACAATTACAGTCAAGTTGTTTAATTAGTGGCACCTTGAAGGGTAACGCTGATGATATTATGCATTTTTCTTACTGTCAACAAATCCTATCAAAAGAACAAAGAGAATTAATTTATTCTAATAATTTCTGCCTGATATTCTTCTGTGCCATAAACACCCACTTGGGATACAAACAGGGGAACTGTGGTTTATTTTAAGTCAACATCACTTACACCGTCCTGCTGCTGTGACTGATCACCAAATGTGTGCTCATCTACTTCTGAGAATAGTCCTCAGTGTACCATTGACTCCTGTTTGCTTCAGTGCCCACCTGTTAAAGGAAATTGATTTTTTAGAATGAGAAGTTCATGTCCACAACTCAAGAGATTTGCATCTTTAGTTAGAATTTTTTTACAGAGACAGACTGATGCATGTTTGGTTTGGGTCTTTTTGTGAGCAGTATTAAAACTGTCAGCATAGTTATTTAGTGTTTTTAACTGTGGTATTAATTTCCTATGTTTTGGGGCACTGCAAATCTTATTTATTTTAAAATAAATCAATTAAAGCTTTAACTTTATAACTTAATGATAAAAATACATAAATATCAGGCCTCTCTTTTAAGTCAAAGTGACCCAACATGAATATTTGTGATCTTTAGATGACTAAACCGATTACAATGATACATTGTTTCAGGTTACTTTTCTATAATTTTCTCTTTTCTAAATATACTTGAGACGTTCACCTCTTTAAATCTTTCAAATAAAACAACCTGAGAGAGAAAACCACTCTTAAGTTGCTTGTCCACACTGAGGACAATCAGGCTTTTAACTTGAGTCAACCTCTCATATGATTTATACTCACCTCAACATATATTCAACATATTCAGTGCACATTTCTAATAATAGTGGTGCACTGATATTTTTCCCACCATGCGCTTCATACCACTCACCTGAAACCTGTGCTGTCACCTGCTGTAAGGGCTCCCATCATACATCCACCTGTAGGCTCTGAGCATTATTGTCATTCTCAACTCCCTGCTGTGCTCAACCTGCTGCTTTCCTTAAAGGGAGTGATGAGGTCGGAGTCGAGACACCTAATACGAAGTCTGTTCACATACTATTGTTCTGTTATAGCTCATTCAAAGTGAGATAAACGACTTTTCTGACGAACCTTTTCTTTTCATCGTAAGTGATCATAAACCAAGAAAACTTGAATTTAAAGATATAAAAACGCATGAAAGCATGTGATCTGTGTGCTTATAGGAATGTATGTGAGCTGCAGAGGAAAAAAAGGTTTTCTGTGTCTGTGTTGTGATGATGAGCAAAAAGTGAGAGACAGCGAAAGAGAGAGAGAGAAAGAGGGAGAGAAGGAAGGAGAGAGCAAGAAGCGTCTTGATTAATCATGATTGACTCATTCAGAGCCCACTCGTCTTTCCCCCCATCGCTACCTCGCTCCAGCTCTTCTTTATGGCTTGATTACGGAGACGCACTCTATCTCTCATTACTTCCCTCCCTCCATCCCTCACTCTTTTCCTCCATCTTTCCTCTCTCCATCCGTCGCCCCTCCACCCCCCACCCCCCAACCCCCGCCTCCTAACCCCAGCCGATTTATTCATCCGTCCCCAGGAAAGGAGGCTGTCAATCTCCGTCTGCCGCCTCTCCATCCTCTAACCCGCCGCTTGTCCCTTCAACTATCCCTCCATCCATCTATCTCTCCCATCCGTCACTGTCACTCTTCTTCACTCTCTTCTCTCCTTCTCTCTCTCTGTCTCTGTCCTTCTCATTTGTTCCTGCCACTTTTGGACTATTTTACATATAAATTTTCTCTCTCTCTCTGTTCAAAGGCTTCCTCTATTTATCCTCCTCTCCTTTTTTCTCCTCCACTGCATTCAGACTGATCTGTTCTTCCGTGTGTGTGTGTGTGTGTGTATGTCAGACAAACACACACAGAGGTGGAATAAAAGCAAACAGACAAATTTTACTTCCTATTCTCTCCCTCCTTTTCTCTCTTTGTCTGTCTGTCTGTCTGTCTCTCTGTCTCTCTCCCCCTCTCTCTCTTTCTCTCTCGGCCTCAGCTGGAGGAGCAGTCAGTGTTGACACAACCCGGTCTAATACAGATGCTTCCAGAGATGCACCATGGGACACCGTCTCTTGGCCTGTTTTTCTAATCTTGTCTTCTCTCTGAGCAGTTCCCTATTGCACCATGCACAAACACTCACACACACACGCACACACACACACACACACGCACACACACATGATCATTCTCTCTGTGCTTGTTCATGTTTGTGAGGAAAACACAAGTGTGTGCATGAGTTTATGCATGTTTGCTAGATGC
>JAQMCX010000046.1:2527105-2540561 GCA_029814765.1 Acanthurus leucopareius
GATCTGCATGGAAGAATGGGACAAAATTCCAGCTACAGTGTGTGCAAACCTGGTCAAGAACTACAGGAAACGTTTGAACAGTGTAATTGCCAACAGAGGTTACATTAGAAAGTATTGAGTTGAAGTTTTGTTTGTGTCCAGTTATTTATTTTCCTGTCAAATATACAAGTAAATTGTTTAAAAATCATCCAATGTGATTTCCTGGATTTTTTTTTCTACATTCTGTCTCTCACAGTTGAAGTGTACCTATGATGAAAATTACAGACCTCTTTCATACTTTTTTGCCCCACTGTATGCATAAGCCTCGACATTCGTGAACATGTGCACTTCTTACCATGTGTTTTATTTCTGACCTGAGGCTGTTGGCTTCTCTGCAGTCTTCACTGAAACACGAGGGGGGTTCAAGCCTTCGCTGCTGTGGTGCCCTTCCTCTTAATATTAGCATTTGCCCCCCACAATGAAAGTCATTTGTATTCTTTGGCCTGTAGACCTGCATAAGACCTGTTATGTCTTAGTATGTGTTCTGCATCTGTGATTTTGTTCTTAAAAAGCTGATATTCAACCTTCACTTGAGCATTGAGATGCACTTTGATCAACTTGTGTTGTTTTTAAAGGTGCTTTTAACAATCTAACCTACACATGATGTGTTATAAATGGTGGGATTCTTGACATTTTAAAAATGTATTTATTATTTTTTTTGTTTTCCTTTTCACATACATATATTTACACCTCCTATGAACACTTTTATACAATCCATTCTTGCTCTCCCTTTTATAATATTTATCCTTTGACATAACCTATTATGTTTTGTTGCAGAAAGAGTCAAATGTTTCCACTGAGGTTGCATAAAAAGTGAATTAAATGTTTAAAACAGTTTCATGTGCAGCAATTAAAATGCAGAAACACTGCAGGTCCCTTTTTACTGCTGTAATGCTAACAAAATATCTAACCAAGTGCAACCAGAAACATTTCCCCCTGTAAACATTTTTCCAGTGTGGCAACAAAGTTTGACAGCAAATTTCTTTTTAATTGCCTAAATTATCAAACGTAAACCTCAGACTTTGATGCCAGTTGAGTTTAATCAAGGAGCGAGATCAAAGCTTATCAGCTGATGCCAGTATTTACCGAACTTTGGAGAGCCTTTCTCCAGAGTTCAGACTGGATGAACTGCTGTCAACTTGTTAATCACTCCTGAAATGTTTATTTATGGATTTAATTTCTAAATTAGCATCTCTCATTGATTCTTTTACCACAATTTTAAATATTAACTTTATGTGTGTAATGCAATGCTACTGTTATCCTTGTCTTCTTTTCCTCTTTTTGTCAATTTTGTTATTAATCCTCAAAAGTGCTTTGACTCCACAGTGCCAACTCTTTTATTTGATTCATTAGCTGAGTTAATTTTCTCTTACATGTTTCCTTAATGGCCGATTACACCAAACTGCCATTTAAATACTGAAAACTTCAATGAGGAATATTTCAAGTAGAGAGAAACAGTGAAACATTTTCTTAAAATGAGCATGAAATTCACGCTGACAGGTTTGCACATTGTACTTAAGTGCTGTTGCCATGTATTGAAATGTGCCAACAGTCCATGTGTTCGTGGCCTGGTCTGTCCCGTATCGCTCCAGCCTCCTACCCCGGGCATACCCAACTATCCCATGTGTCCTGGCCCTGTCTGGTCGGCTCTGTAGTTTCTGGAAAGCACTTTCATCCCGATCCTCATCACTAATTCATCCGCTTACGACCTCCATCCATCAGCGCTAGCTCAAGTATGAAAACACCTCGGGCTAACTCACTACAATAGTAGCCTGGCTTCCTCCTCACGCTATGAAACCCAGTCTGCTTCTTTTCTTTTCCTCTGATATATGTGAAAAAAAATCCCCATCTCATTCCCTTTCCCTCAGTTTCTCTTCATCGTCTGCCTCTCTGTTTCTGTCTCCCTTTTCTTGTTTGCTGCCTCTTTTGTTCTCTATATATACTCTTTTTTGCCTCTTTCTCCCCTCCTCTCTCTACTTTTCTATCTATCTGAGTTCGTCTGAGCTCACCCCTAAAAGCAGGCATTACAGTGAGTGCCAATGACAAGATAATGGTCTGTTTTTAGTTACTCTCCCAAACATAGTCATGCTAATGTGAGATCCTCTCAGCTCCTCTGTGTGCTTCACAAATATATTCCTGCCAACATGTACTTAAGAATTCTAATTTTGTTTGTTCTTTTTTGTTCTTTGTTGTTTGTATTAAAAATTTATGTGGCTGTTCTGCAGCACTGTTGCACAGGGATCAAGGTTACAAACAGTCTGAACTGCAGCTCATTGTGGTGCGAAGGCATTTAGTCATGTTTGGATTTTTATAGTTTTTCTCATCAGGTGATTTTTTAAAAAAATGTTTTTTGAATTTTTTTTTTTTTTTTGCAAGTTATGATCTGTGGAAAGCATTCAGAGTCTTTTTTGTATGGCTTTATAAATACATGGTTGTCAGGCTGTTAGATGTTAGCTCTGCTCTATTGCTGGAATTACTGATTTCTCTGTGATACAAGTGTTTTCAGCTGTCATCTGTGATATGAAACACAGAGTTAGTTTGCCTTCACACATCCCAACAGTAAGAAATCCACCTGAGTCCGTTCAGTTTTTTTAATCCACTCTAAAGATATGGCTTTAGGGATGTCAGTGACGGTCTTTCTGTCTGTTGGTTGTGCAGAACAGAATCGGTACAGAATAAAATATGAGATGTTTTGACAGTTATTGATATAACTTTGATGATCCCATCGAATGCCACCATCAGGTTGAATTTCTCTTTTCCTTTTATTTTTTTAAATTATATTTTTAGGGCTTTTTGCCTTTATTTGATAGAAAAGCTGAGAGAGTGGACAGGAAACAGGGAGGGAGAGGGGGGTTGTGACATGCAACAAATGGTCGGAACCGGAGTCGAGCTCGCGACCGCTGCGTGGAGGACTGAGCCTGCCGTACATGGGACGCCCACGCTACCGATTGAGCTAAATGAGCCCCTGGTCTTTGAGACAAATGCCACACTAACGCTCGTCTATACAGTGAGCCAGGCCTCACAACTCCTCAACCTTTAACTGTTGACTCCTAGTTAAAAGAATATTGCCATTAACTATTTGTCCCACACTTTGGTTTATGATCAAACTGCAAAACTAAGCATGATTTGTGTATAAAGGGATGACTGTATAATGATGGATGGCATGACAGCTCTGCAAAAGTAAAGCTAAAATATGTTGATTGCCTCCTGGTGGCTAACAAAGTTAGAGGTCACAAATCCCCTATCAGTGTTAGCAAACATGGGCAAAAACTAACTGACTTTTCCATAATTCATGTTTTCCACCTATAAACCATCTTATTACTCTTCATTTAAAATCTGTAACAAAAAAAATATCTATATCAGTCAGCCTTTCTAGGTCTGTAACTGTTATCTGGTCGCGGAGCAGACATGATGTTTTCTAAAAAAAAAAATAAAAAGGCTAAAAAACCTGAAATATTCAAAGAACAACAACATTGCATCATCTTTTGAAAATTAAACATCCTTATTTAAACCCATTGAGTGAACTGAACAACATACAGTTTCATAAGTCTATGTTCTTAGGCTGATTTTTAGGGGATTTTTTTTAGTGATGTGAATTATTTTTGTTGAATGTGACTCTAAATGTCAGACAAGATTTTCGCATGTCTCATATCTGGAAACAGAGACGAGGATGTTAAAGCCAATAGGAAGAGAGAGATGCTAAAAAAAGGTCCATTTTGAACATGCCTGGAAATCCCAGAAACATTTTAAAATCTATTATAAAAACAAATTTAAACCGCTTATTTTGTATTTTTTTCAGCCTAACAAGGCTTTTAAAAAACCACTGCTTCAATGTGACTCTGTAACAGGAACCTAATATTTCTGTATTGGTAGCATGCCCACGTAGCCAGCTATCTCTGGCTACCTATACAGTGGGGATTGCATGTAGGTGGCTATTAAAATCAAGCGTTTTTCCACAGTGTCAGCTGAATTAATCAGTTGTCAGTAAATATAGCAGGCTCCATGCAGACAGGATGAAGACGGAAAGCTACATTTTTTGAAAATACTTAAATTGGATCCTTGGTCTGTGTAAACGTCTACCTCCTTCATCTGTATGTTTCTGCTTGTCTTTTCCTCATTTTTCTTCTCTTGACAGTCTCTTCATCCCTTCATCCCTCTTACCAATTCCCCTCCTTTTGTCTTTTCCTCATAACTTTCCCTTTCCTTTTGTCTGTCCTTCCTTTTTTTACTCTTCCTTCTTTATACAAAAACCTGCCATGACATGAATCCTTCCTCCTTTTTATTGTGCAATCCCTTCCTTTCTTTCTCTCCTTCTCTCTCCGCTGCTTTCCTTCTCTCCCTGCAGACAGCCATATGCAGAACTGTAAATGGCAGGATGCTGTGTGGTTATGATGTGGTCTGACTGTGGTCTGTTTGCACTGCCACTGCGGTTCATTTTGCTTACCAGCCTGCTGCTTTACCCTGGACCCAACTGGCTGCTTGGCTGACCGGATAGTTGACTGTTTGAATGACTGACTGACTGCTGCATAATTGAGGTGGTAGCGCAAATGTTACACACACTCACACACACACACACAATACCACAAGTCTGCCATAAACTTTCTTTGTGTGTCACTGGAGACGCAGGCCACCCATCAGTGTCCCATTGCTGCTCTGTTCACATCTTAATGCCCCCTGTTGTCTAAACACTCAATATGAAAACACCACCAAACACCATTTATCATCAGATAATTGCAATCTGCAGAGAGCTGGTCAGTGATAATGCTGAGAATGATTAACGTGATGACTCATGCTACTTTATGTGTTGGTCCTGCTGATGGGAACCGTGATATATTTGTGAGAGTGCAGTCTGTGTCTGCATGTGAGTGAGCGAGAGTGTAAAGCTGCATGTTGCATTCAAACAAGTAGATCTGCTTACAGTTTGGAGGTTAATGATCAAAAGGATATTAGATGAATTGGAAAGGAAGCAAAAGGAGCAAAAGAAATAAAATAATCATGTTTCAAGGAAGATTGAAATTTAGTGTGAGAGGTTTTGAGGGGAAAACAAGAGGGAAAAGTGCAGTTATAAGGTAGTATTTTGTGCTCAAAATGTGTGTTTGTGCACATGAGTTTCACCGTCTGTAAAGAGGCAAGAAAGAGAAACAGTCAGACAGAGAGCAGACAGAGAGAGGGAGAGGAAGCAGAAGGAGGGGTGCTGCCAGAGGGTGAATGTTGGAACATAGAGCATGCTGTGTTGATTTGATTAAATTCAGTTCTGTTCTATTTGCAGTAGGCCTCGTTACTCAGCTATATTTGTACAGTGCTGTCTGCTGAGTTTTAACAACGCCGACACAGATCTCTGGGAGAACGGGAGGCCTGGGATTAGGCTCTGAAAAGCACTTTTAAAAAGGATACACCAAGTTTTGGGGGAGATTAGCCCTGTTTGTCAGTTTTAGAGTTTATCCATTGCCACTGATAGGAAATTAATCCACGTGTCCCTGGTTTGCTCCTGAGCTTGGTGCTCGCAGTTTAACATACACTATGTAGTGGGAAGAAATATGAAAAATAAATAAAATAAATAAATGAAAGTAAGAACTTTAAGCAGCTTTAAAAAAAATGTTGTCCAGTGCTTTTCATCTGCACACATCAGCACTTGTGTGCAGTGAAAGAGTGAAATTTATATTGATATAAAAACAGCCAATTAGTCTGAAATACAATGGGTAGAAAGTGGTAAACTTCACCAAGCAGAGAAGTAAAAAGTACATGCTCACTTTAAATTATGGAAAGGATCTGAGGGTGAAGACTTTCTTCTAGGGCTTAACTTTATAAGTTTTTAAGAACTTTCCTTTTTGAGCTTAGAGTTCAGCTGAATAAAAGACAAAAGGTTTTCAGTAGTGAATTGAAAAGTCATACTCAAAGACTGAGGTGAAAACACAGTGTTCATGTCCTCTTCCTGGCTGCATCATTTTGCCATCATTATGTCTTTTAAATGTCTTTTTTGTTTTGAGACAATGAACTGTTTAAACAGGGATAATAACACATACTCTCAGAGTCTGTCCTCAGAGGATGTGCATAATCCTAACAGTGTTTTCCCATCAACAAAACTTTCCTGACATTTGAATTGAATGTTGCTGACAATTTCTCAAACTTTCCGAAATCACTTTTGAGTGTATGGAGGTGAGAAATAAATGCTTCTGAGAAAAATGGAGAATATGCAACCTCATTCAGATTTTCCTGAACCACAGAGGGAGCCATGAGGAGGCGCCGACAGTCGGCTTTTCACTCCACCTTTGAGTGCAGCTGTTTGGCTTTACAGACATGGTTGAATGACACATTGCAAGAACTCATTCATTTAAAGCATACTGAGCCCCAAAAAGAAGACCAGGAGGATGAAAGAGACAAAACATTGAGTGTAGTGAGTGTAGTGAAGTACAGTTAGCAGCCAGTCAATATCTATGTGTTATTCAATCCCTTCTACTTGGAAAATCCATGAGTACAGGCAGTGTTTGAGCAAACCCAGACTGAGAGAACTGCAATGCAGCGGTGTGGTTACTTGTGGCTTGAGTGCACAATGTTGCCAGTGAAATCATTGAAGCCTTAATTGGACCAAATGCTTCTCGGTAGAGAGTTCGATAAGCAAATATTTCCTGAAAACCAATCCAATTCCAGGCAGAACAAGTAAGATTTTTCTTTTAAGATTTTGCTTTATAACATAATTCAGTCGAGAGGAAATCAATCCGGTGTAGTTCATGCAGGATTCAAGTTCCTCTGAATGTGTTTTTGATGGATAGATGGATGGATGGAGCCCGGTCAGTCAGTGTGTCGATGGTGAGTGTATTTCGCTCTGAGTCAATGTCTGGTGACAGCTTGGGAACAGTCAGCCAGCCAGCTCCAGTCCCAGGGGATGCTCAGACTAGGTCACACACACACACACACACACACACACACACACACAGAGCCCAGACTGGGTTGATGCTCGTTCAATGTCACTTTGACATTTACTCTCCCAGGAAACGCTGCTGTCACTGAGGATGATCAGTCATAAAATGGAGGCAATTTTTTTTACAAGTTTAAGCTGCAGTGTGTACATTCACAATAATAAAGTAGAAGAGGGTGTATTATGTTTTGTTTTGTTTCATTTGTTGCTTGAATTTAGAGATTTGCAGTCTGTTACACAGCAAAATCCAAACTTATGTCTTTTTTAAGATCTGTTAATAGTTTCCCTTTTCAAAGTGATGGATGTGGAACACTTTGCACAACCCCTTTTAGCTGGATGTCTCATGTCTGCTGCCAGAAACTCATCCTGCCAGACACACAGCATTGCTTTCTGTCACATGCACACACACACACACACACTCACATGTTTAAAAATGTATTACATAAACTTTCCCCCTTTTCTCTCCTCCTTAACCTTATTTCTCTTGTAGGCACACTTGTGCATATACTTTTCCAACAAAATATCTATAATTCAGATACGCACAGATCAACACACATGCACATACACCCACACACACACACACATAAACATGACAAACACACATTCCCTGGCCGACCATGTTGTCCCAGCTTCCTGCCAGATGGTGTCATTTGGCCAGACAAGGTTACTCTGCTCCACTTGCCTGCAGAACTGTCTATCCTAACAAGTTATTTAAAGGGTCACTTCACCCAAATTATAAAAATGATCTAGTCCTTAAAGCTATGAAAAATTTACAATTTGAAAAAAGTCAAAATTCATAGTCGCATTAGAAATTAACAAACCATCAACTGAAAAATTAAAATCCAGTGTTTCCTTACAACTCACAAATTCCCTCTCAAACCCAACCACCTCCTTCTCTCCTTATGTTCTTGTTCTTATCACTTCATATCTGTTAGCTCCTGATAATATCATTTCCTCCTGTCATTTTATCCTGTCACAGATACGGTTGCCACGGAGAACAGGAATGTTGGAGGGGAGGTGCGTGTGTGGCAGGCAGGCGAGTGACAGGAAACTAGGTTAATGTTTGAGGAGGAAAGGTGCGTGTTTTATGGCTGGTTTGGATGGTGGGGAACTGTCTCTCAGATGGTTAGTGTTAAGTCACTGTGTTGGTGAGTTAAATTGTGCATGAGGGCACGCATGTTTGTGTGTGCATGTGTGTGTGCATGTGTGTGTGTTAGTATCAGTTCAGGACAGGGTTAATAATGTGGGTTGGGATGGGAGTCCCTGGTGGAACGCTTTTAGTTTCTGAACTTAATTGGTGTGACATGGCCCAGGCAATGTGCCAAGTGGGTGTGTGCACGCCTGTGTGTGTGTGTGTGTGTGTGTGTGTGTGTATTTATTCATGTGTATAATGATGTGTGCACCTGTTTTGGTATGTGTGCACATTTGCCTGCAGTGACAAACATATGTGTTCATATCTGCATAGGCACATGTGTGCATGAACATGTTTGTGCTTCCATTTGTATATATAAATCTGAATGTATTCTTCTGAGTATGTATGTGTGTGCGTGTGTGTGTGTGTGTGTGTGTGTGTGTGTGTGTGCAGGTATTCTTATTCAAACATATGTGTAAGAGTTTGTGTGTGTTTGTTTATGGCATTTTTGCATTCATCTTGACACAAAGAAGAAACAGTATCTGATGTCTTTATCTCTTCCTGCCATCGGTTCAAAGCCAAGCTTTAGCGAAGGACATGAACCATTTTGCATGCAAATATAAAGAAAGCAGCTTCAGAACTGGCTAAAGGCTGAAACACGCGTCTTCAGTGCAGAGATGGATCAGAGACAATTGCACGCCTGTTTACTTTTATACTCGTTCAGACAACATGGCTAATGGTTCACTGTTTTCTTCTCTGCAGATCTGCCTCCTGACAAAATCTAGATCAATCAATCAATCTGATTTCTGCACAGGTCTATTTTACAGTTGCCTGCAGAAAAAGGTATTACTGTTGGCCTCCTCTGATTTGATTCACCTTGATGTTATTGTGTATTTTTCAGAGCACAATCCCAATTTATAAGTGACTGGACACTTAAATTCTAATGGCAGCCTTTAGCTGAGCATGTATAGCTTTTTGAAATGTTTGCATTAATGGACATGTTCTGCTGTTTGAAGTATTTAGTGATGCAATATGGAAAGATTACATTCTTGTTATTTGATTGATTAGAAACCATTTTAAGGTACAGTCCAAGTGGCAGTTACAGTCAATACCTCCCTCATCCACAAAGACATTAATCAAAAAAGTTTAAGATTAACTCAAAGATTGATAACATCCCAAAAAATGGTCCTGTTACACTGACGAATGTACAGGTGATCCCATCCAGTAAAATATTTTGTCAAAAATACAATATTACATCCATAAATACCTGCTGTTGCTGTGGATTTATCTTTTCTCTCCACTGTACTCACTCTTAAACATTTACTCTTTGGTTGCACAATGGTCCAAAGATGGCCGCTGAATGCAAAGCTTTTGACTGCTCATTTGATCTTTTTGGAGCTTCCATGCATGTTCTTTCCACAGACTGCAATAGCCAAGGAGAGTTTGTGTTAAGAGGCACTGCCTTCCCCCAGAACAAGCCATTTTCAATGGATTGTGTAGATGACTGGTGTTTCATATGGACAGTGATATTCTAAAATTTTCAGGCTTAGATATAAAAAATGTTATCTTTCAGTGTAGACTTATTTACTCAATGCCAGTAGCAATTAAAGAAAAAGATTCATAGTGTTACCTTTCAAAGAAATCAAGATCATGCATGTAGTTCAGATGGTTCAAGAACAGCTCTCTGTTTACTCTCTGGTATGCTTTGCTTCAGGGTTTTAGTCTAATGTTACAGGGATTGGTGAGAGGTTTTAAAAATGAAGTTAGCACTTAGCTTCATTCACATCTGCAATGAAGACCGAAAGAACTGTGGTTACTGGGAACAGAAACAGCAGACTAGGACTTTAACCCATTGAGGATTTTGTAAGGATCAGAAAAATCGAAGTGTACATGTCAGCTCAGGCAGGTTATGTGATGTATCACTGAAAATACATTTCTATAGATTTATCATTAAAAAAAATATCTTGCTGTACCTGTTATAAAAATTTTTAAAAACCCAGCTGGCATAACTTAATTCAAACAGAACAACAGTATAATATAACCTCTATAATGATCTTTGCACTAAGGACCAAGATAAAAAAATCAAGACAACAGACAGTAAATCGAAAGCAAACAACATTATACTGCCTTTGAATGGTAATGCTGAGTAAATATGTTATAAACAACCCTAACTAAACACACAAAGCTGTGGTGGCTGACTAAAAACAGTGGAACTAGAGTAGAAAATGGGTCTATAATGAGAACTCGGGCTCATATTAAGCTCTGTGTGAGGCTTGGGGTTTGTCATGCCAGTCGCTGCCAGTTTCCATTACCTAGTGCCGAGTCCGAACCACCTCCACTTGTGCTTGGAGAGCTCTGTTTGCTCAAATGGTCTTGGCATGCTAATGTGAAGTACACCTCACTCAACAAACACTGTGTCAATGGAGCAGCTGTGGAGTAATGTGTGTAATGGGGAGTTAGCATCACTTTGTTCATACATAAGGAAAGCATGTATAGCTCTCTCCCAGCTTCCTTTGCTCTTTCTCACTTGATCTTTATCTTTTGCATGCATATTAATGCAGACGTCACACATTTGGAAAAAAGTGCTAACATTGAAATGTCACGAGAGATTGCTCAGTCACAGAGCTTTTGCATTATGCAAGAAAAACATCTCTTTCTTCCTTTCGCCCGGCTCTATTTCTGTCTCTTCCTCTGTACCTTCTTTATTTGTTTGCAGCTTCTCAGCTTTGCTAGCAGTATGGCCAGGAACTGCAACCCCTCAATGTCTGTCAGTTGAACCAACACCTTGGCCCAGACTGAAATATTGCAGCAATTACTGGATGAATTGTCATGAAACTAAGCACAGATATTTATGTTCCCCTCAGGATGAATTGTAATAACTTTGGTGAACCTCTGACTTTTTTTATCACACCCTGATCATCTCAAAAATTTCATTTTGTTCAATACTTCTTTCTGACCCAATATGTGGGACTCCCATCAGCCTCAGCTCAACTTCATGTTGAGCGCTAATTAGAAAATTTTAGCAAGCTAACACTTAGATTGTAAAGAGAGAAAAAAAATCATATCTGCTAAACATCACTATGTTATCTTTGTCAATATGAGCATTTTAGCATGTGTAGCCACACAGAGCTGTTAGCTTGTTTTAGTTAATTCTTGGTTGTCATATCAAATTAAAGATTGCAAACTTTTAATATTTGGGTATATTTCTATGTTAACATCTCGATATTTCAAACTCAAACACTGTCATATTTTGATTATTATTCTATATAACAGTTTTTATATTATCTTATTGATTGATTTTGCAAATTAAGAGTTATACTTATGTAGCATATACTTGTATGTATATTGTTAACTACATATATATCTTGTTTGTTTATTTTTGCAGTAACAGATTTAGTTTCAAGTTGAATAAGTCAATGTATCGGCAGCAGTTGTTGGCAATGTACAAAACTAACATATTATTCTCTGTGAAGTATTCGCTTGACAGTTAGATGGATCTGGCAACTTTGTGAGACAAAGAAATTCCCGAGAGGTTGACAAAAACATCTCTTAAAAGGCAAAAAAACAGAGAGGAAAAGTTAAAATGACAAAAAGATGTTTTGTTTCTATGTGTCTGTATCAGTGTCTCCATATCGCTCAAACATCTAACTCTTTCTTTGATTCTGTATCTTTTGACACAGACACACACATATACACTCACACACACACATAGACACACACACACACAAAAGGTCTCTCAGGTCTGGTGTGTGAGTGTGTGTTTGTGTGTGCGCATGCCTGCTCTTTAAGGCCAGTTGAACAAGAAGATATCCCTCAGGAATCTCCAAACATGGCATCATGAATTTTTCAACACTGACATCCGCCATCTGCACCTTGGCCAACACACAAACACACACACACAAGCACACGCACACCAATCCAGCATTCCTCACACGCATGCATACATCTGCTCTCTTTCAGTCTGTCTCACCTCTTTCTCTTCCTTTCTGTGTGTTTTTGAACATTCTGCATCTGGTCACAAAAAACCCTGCTAGCGCATTTTACACTTACATAATGCATTCTGCTGTCAAAATGTTTGAAAAGAGCAACAAGTAGAGAGAGAGAAGAAAGAAGAAAAGAAATTTTGATAAAAAGGTAGTGGGCAGAGACTGAGAAAGATATTGATATTCTTGTTTGATTAGTATTATTGATAAAACCATTTTTTCCAAACCAGTGGAGCATATTGAATTCAAGAAAAGACCTGAGAGTTGGATGTGAGTGTGAGGAATCGAGGCAAAGCGTTTTGGTATGCACGACGTATAGATCAACATGCAGGGATGGAAAACAAAACACAGTGACTCTGTGCTGCTGCTGCTGCTGCTGGATAAATGACCAGCTATTACAAAGTAAAGAGCTGCATGGATTTATTTGCTCGGTGCCAGTGGAAATGATCAAGAAAAGAAAATGAAGTAAGACAAAAGGTCTCACACACACGGGAAATCTAGTCGTTCCACTAAAGTATTAACTCAGTAGGGTTTTGTTTTAGGCTGTTGACTTTGAAAATACAGGACTATTAGTGAATCAAAAAGATACTAATGCATCTTTGTGTGTTTAGGGGATTTGTGAATGTGTACGTTTGAGCTTATGTGACAAAAAAGTAAAAATTTGAAAATTGTTATATGCTTTCAGGAGAGAAACAAGCAGAGAAAGAGAGAGAAAGGTGATGATGGTGATGACTGAAGAGGAGGAGGTATTTTATTTACTGCAGTCTGCTGATTAGTCACACAATTGTCTTGTGCCAAGCAGGCTGATCACAGCACAGTCTACTGCAGTCTGGAGGGACTTTGCACACACACACACACACACGTGCACATACACACACACACACACACACACACACACACACCTACATCATGCACATTAAAATGCACTGTCCTGTCACACATATACACTGTCCTGCACATGCACACATATGTAACTGCTCTTAGAACGGCTTATTCTTTCAGACACAAACACACACTGACTCACACAAGCATATGTTGTACATACACACAAGAATATACCTCATACACACATATAGAGGGACAGACTCATACTAGGACCCTCTGCACATGGCACATGCACATTAATGACTCATGCAAACTCTACTATATGTACTATCCACAAATACTTACCCATAATACATTTGTGCTTACATAGATACACCATATCTTCACTCATTTATGCAAAAATATAGTGTAAACAAAATACAGCTCATCAGATGTATTACATTCCATTCCATTAAGAGATACAGTCTAGGCATCTACATTGACATGAAAACTACAGAGCTTAAACACATTTTTTTCAATACCTGTGTGTTTGTCTGAAATATATATATATATACACACACA
>JAQMCX010000046.1:2544283-2578733 GCA_029814765.1 Acanthurus leucopareius
TAAAGTACATGTGCAGTTTCTTTTTGTGTATTTGGAACTACACAGTGCTGCTTTTTCTGATATTGACAAAGAAAGAAAGAAAGAAAGAAAGAAAGAAAGAAAGAAAGATTTGAACTTTATGTTATAAATTGCCTGCAGTATTTCAAAGCAGAACACAGACACAGCCGCCTGTATGTCACAGCTGACTTCTCATATCCCTGTAGGTTATGATTTATGTTTTTCCATATGCCTCATCATTTTAATTTGGGCACGTGAGAACCGTCCATTTGGCCATTCATTTAAGACCTTCTTACTTTGATTTCAGTGTTTGAAGTGGAATAAAGAAAATTGGCAAGAAAAAAAATCTTTAATTTTAAACCGGACTTCGCTCACAAGTGAGATGTTTACCCACTGTGTTTGTGTGTGTGTGTGTGTGTGTGCGGCAGTAGAAATACCGGGATTGAAATTAACGGCGGAATTTACTGAGCATTTATGTAGCGTGACTGACAGCATTCGTTGGCGCGCGCATTTGTGCGTGATCGTGTGTGTGTCTATGTGTGTGAGTGTGCAGAATAATTGGGACTTCAATGCCCACAATCCCCACAGACTCGTCGGCTCCCCCCCGCACCCCGCAAGCCGCCCACACCCATTCAGCGGTCGGGTCGGCTCGCGATTGGCCCGATCGTCCCATGACTTCAGGACCCAACGTGGGGCACCCTTAGAACTATTGGTTATAACGAGGTATCCCTTCGGCCAATCAGACAACCGAGACGGTCCTTAGACAAGGAAGAGCTTTTAAGGTGGAACTGGAGAGATACTGAAAACCTTTTCTTCAGTCTAAATTGAGATGTGTACGCATTAAACTTTAGTTTCCCTCGCCTTTGAAGGGTTATTGATGTAAGAAAAAGTACAAGGTAGGCGTTGTTACCTAACTGACAGGTCACCTGGTTTGAATGTTGGTTAGATGGTTTTCAACTACCTATTTTTTGGTGAATAAAAACGGTTCTGCTGTGGTTGTATTATTTGTAATTTTTCGTCGCAGCTAGCATAAAAGACTCCATTCATTCTGTAAGCTAAATAAATAAAATTAGGAAGTTACTACTAGATTACTCTAGTGGTTTGTAGCAGAGATTGATATGAATATATGGCAAAATTTGACCATTATCACGATCTTTCATCAACTCTCTAAAACAGGTTGTCACTGTTGATTTAAGGGCGAACTCAAGACCTAGTGTCACATTAGGTAAAGTGTTTTAGCATTAGCCTACTGTATCGTGTGACGGAATTTTAAAATTAAAAATTGCCATTGCATACATTTTCTTTATATCAATTTGTTGTGTTTTTGTATAGATTGATCACTTGCACTCTTCACTACAGGCCCCATCTCTCCGTTTGATAACCTCCGTTCAAGTCACTGTTCACTTAATAGTTCTCACAGTTCACTGTTTACTGCTATGAGGTGTTATCTTTTATTTGTTTGAAGTCATTTGATATCATCTGCTGCTGATATTCAGGGCTTTGGGAGACGAGATTATAGTGTCTTTACTGAACCTTTGCTAGGTGATTCTGTTCCCTAGTGTTGTAGATGCTGACCATCACTCTGAAGGTGCTGACTCTCCTCTGGATCCCCTCAGCTTTTATTCCTGAACTCCTTCATGCATTACAAAGGAAGAGGTCAGTAGAAGGCATCCTTAATGATACATTAAAAATCTATTAAACTTCAGTTGATTTGCTAATTTTCTGCATCTTCTTGAATTAAGCATAAACTTGCAGAAATATATATCATTCTGTTGTTTTTCAACTATTTATTGCATAATGATGTAGACAACATTTGCAATGAAATTTGGCAAACTTCTCCTGACTGTGTGTGCTGTTTTGTTGTTAAAACTCATGTAACCCTTTGTCTTATCAGTTTTCACCATACTGATCCCAATCAGTGGGGAAATCTATATGTATTATGCCTGAAACTTTACACCTAACATCTTTATTTTGCTGTTCTGTCATGTCAATAAGTCTTTGAGTAAAGTGGCGTTCACATTGTCAACATGGACAGATACAACCTGACAAGCTCACCGCATACTGTGTTGCTCTCTGGGAATGTACTATAGATAATTTCAGTATTATGAGGTGCCAGTGGTAAATACAACTGCAAGCTTTGATCAGATGTAGCTTCTGGACGGGGCTGAGCTCCTTGTCTTTCCGTGTGTTTGTATATACCTGCCCATCTGTCTGTCTGATACCTAGTGTGAGAAGTCAGGGGAATAATTACCTGCATAACCCATTCTAGACAATTAGATAATGCTGATTAGTACAATGGGCTACATGGGGAGTGGAGTGTTAGTGGTGGGGCGAACCATTGAATGACAGCATGTGTGAGTTTGTGTGAAAGGGAAAGCTGAAAGAGAGGTTCATTTAAATGACAGCAGAAAGAATGTGAGTCACAAGTATCAACATGAAGCTTCAAAGTGTCTCAAATAGAACGGATTCATCTTCTAGGAAATTCAAAGTTCCTCACTTATTTTTATGGAATTTTACCTATTAGACTGAAATTGTTCTTTGATGCTGTTGCCTCACAGCGCTGAATCAATTGGCTTGAATTTTGGACGTCTTATGACTTTTTGTGTCTTTCTATGTAACACTAGCATGCTCTTTCTTGTCTGTATAAAATGTCCTTTCACAAACTGAAGACATGCAGGTAAGGTAACCCTGAAGCTTTTTTAAAAGTTGCTTTAGTTGTCAATATACAGGTGCTCAGGTAACCTGTTCCGGATCTGCCTTTCTAACAACGTGATATGGGTAGGTATAAGCCTCTTGCAACTTTTAACAAGACAAACAGCTTGAATGTGAATATTTAGTTATTTATTTTTCCCAAGTGGAAATTTTAGGCAGATGGAGGTGCTGTATTTGCAGGTTTTTGCCAGCTCTTAGCTTCTGACTCTGCACCTGAATTACTAACCTCATTCTTACTGTCTTGTCCTTTAATATCTACTTTTATACATTTCTCACTCAAAATACCACAGTGGATTCTTACCGTCAGATATTGTGGAAAAAGGCTAAATAAGTCACAGCAAAACTTGGCAAGGTTAACATAGGCCAGCATTAGGTTTCAACAAAAAGATATATAGTGTTTGGTAATGGAGTGTATTGGATAATAGGATGTCTGTATGTGACCTTAATTGAGGCTTTGGGGCTGCCCTCTGGCTAACCCGCTTGTTATCAAATGCAGTTTCTGTCTTACTGGAAATCCTCCACGGATGCCAAGACTGACTGTGTCCAATTTTACAGTGTGGGATTAATGGCTGTTTGATCAAGTTCAAAGGCAAAGCTGCCCAGGATAAACTCATTATAAACAGCGCCAAAAGACGGCTGGGCCAGACTGGTGTACTGTACATGGGAAGGCTTTAAATACCAGGTCTTAGTTGGTACAGGTCCATTCTGGGTTGTACTGTAAATAGCACGCACTGGAGCCAACAGTAAAAAGTGGGATAGCAGACATTTTTATCTCACTATAGCAGGGAGTTACAGGTGTTACAGTGGTTATCCACAAGATGCTCGAGTTATTGATTTTGATGACATCTTCAGTGGCAAATAGTCATGGCTGTGATGTCCTTGCGTTCCTCTTTTGCCAGATATCACTCCACAATATGTGATCCCCACTTAAAAGTCACATACTCTTGTAATTTTCTTCCAAACTTTGTTGGTGGCACTGTTACTACACTGTGTGTCAAACACTTTTTTGTGTCATTGGCCATTTACTATGTTTTGTTATAATTTGATTCAATATTTTGGGAAGTAGGTTTGTTGGTGAAAAGTTTATTGTTTAGAGATGCTGCCCTGTTTCAAAAGTGAGACTCCCATCAACATAATGTTTGACAAGTCATTTCAAATCTGCACAGCAATGACATACAGTAACACACCGTATAAATATATTCTTTTAAGTGTGTGCACAGGTTTGTTTTTCTTGAACTTGCGACTTCTGTATAATCTGCATACTTGAGTAATTATGTTTAATGTGTACTGTCATCATATCTCTTCATGTATGGAAAGCAGAATGCAAGCAAAAAAATTTGGTTCTAGCTAGAAAGAGGTGATAATCTGGTGACTAAAATGGAAATTTCACAACTGGTTTATAAGGATAAAATTCATGCCAAAAGCTGACTAAGCGTGATAATGGTTAATATTTTTAAAAATATATTTTTCTGATTTGTTTTAGAGTTTTCTTCATGCCAGTAGGCCACACAATGAACTGAATTAATTGTGATGTTTTGTACACAAAAAGCTGTGTATTGTGGTTTAAAAGTTTGAGTTAAAAAGCCAGTGGAAAAGCCCAAGCAAAAACACAACAAAAAACAAAACCAAAACACATAATAAGTGCCTTTACTTTTATTTCTCCCACTTTTGTGGTGCTGATCTGTCATACAGTGTAGACTTGTGGACATCAGCTGGATTAACTATAAGTGATGTTGCTTTTCTTGCTCTTTGGATGACATTCTTTCTGTTTTGGAGGTTTTAGGAGCTGACATATGTGGTTTAACATGGGGATGTATAGTATTTACTCTTGACAAACAGCTGGTTGCAGTGCGTCTCCGACCTCTTCCTAAGAGGGTTTCAGCAGTCAGATCAGTGGTGTTCATCAGCGTGTGTGTGTTTACACCTGGATTTGTATGCGATTAAGCATAACTGGCTAGCTATCCAATCATCCGAGACACATTTTAATGCAACATCATGTAACCCGAGTAATAAACTTATCCCTCTGAGTAGCAGTTGTGTGTGTGTGCGTAAATGTGTGTGTGTGTGCGTGTTTGTGCTGCGTAACAAGTGTGTCCACAAAGCTGTCATGAATTTGTGTGTGAGTGTCGGAGTGTTTGTGTGTGTGTGTGAATCTCGATTCATATCAGTTTGAGTCCAAGTCTTTGTGCCTGACTGATTGCTTTGTCTGTCTGACCACAACTGAAAAGGGATCCATCTCTCTCTATGCCTCTCTCTCCTCCCTCCCTCTGCCTCTTTTGCTCTCCCTCTCTCTGTGTGACTGAGTGTTTCTATCTACTCAGTTCCACCTTAAGAGGAGCTTTAGCAGCCTGTCGTGTTTGTGTTGAAGCCAACAGGCACAATATATTACAGTCTAGGGCTTGCTGCTGAAAAGCCCGCTGGATCCTCCACTGACCTGCTGTTCTTTCCTGCTTTCCTCTCGCGTTTTTCCACATTTAGATTAAAAACAAAGCTCTCACTCTCTCCCCTCCCTCCTCCTTCTTCTTCTTCTTCTTCTTCTCCTCCTTCTTATCCCTCTTCTTCTTTTCTGCGGCAGTAGTCAAGGCACAGGCTTCAGTGTGTCAGAGACAGGGTGAAGAGGAGGAAAAAGCAGAGAAGAAGACTGTTTGGACGGAGCTGAGTGTGTGTTTATGTTTGTATGTCTCGCTATTGGACGGCCGGGTGAAGGGGCACAAGGAAAAGAGTAGGAGGAGGAGAAGAGGGGAGCCCGCCTGGATGAAATTCTCTGTGTCATGTCACTCCGTGTGGACCTTGACTGATCACAGGTTTAGGAAAAGGAAAGAAGATACCGAGAGGAAGACAAGAAGAGAAGAGGAGAAGAAACTGAGACTTTAGTTTTAACTGGGGAAAGAAGAAGGAGGAAGAGTAGGAGACAGGGGTAAAGTCTGTTGCTCTGTTTTGTCATGACATTGCTGGATAGATGAATCGATGGATTGAACACCCTTCAGTTGTACGTCAATAGGGATTTGCTTTTTAGAAGACAGAGAGAGAAGCAGAGGCGGGAAGAAAAGAAGGAGAGAGACTCTGGAAGCATAAAGACTGCTGACTGCTGTGTTAAACCCAGCTAAGGAGCAAAGACTGGACCTACTGAGTGTGTTTGAGAGTGTTTGTGTGTGTGTGTGAGTGTGTAACCGGTGGAGGGCAGAGGAGTGGAGGGCCAGGGGACTAACCTGGCCATCAAACGGACTGGCAGCCTCTCCTCTCCTGGGATCATGTACCCTCAGGGCAGGCATCCGGTAAGTACCTTCCTATGTCTCTTTCTCCTGCATGTCTGACTCTTTTTCTATCCGTCTTTCCATGTCTTTTCTCTCTCTCTGTCGCTTTTTTATGTCACAGATTTGCCTTGTCACTTCTGTCTTCCTCTGTCCTCTCTTTTGCTCTCTGTCTCATGTCTCTCTGCTTCTCTTATATTGTGTCTTTTCTTTTTTTCCCCCCTTTATCTCGTCTCTCCTTATGTCTCTCTGCCTCTTGGACTACGCTCAGGTCTTTTTCTTTTTTCTTTCTGTTGTTCTATCAGTCCCTTTTTCAGCCAGTCTCTGTCCTTCTCTCTTGTTTTAGTTATATGGACTGTACTGTAACATGAGGAGGGAGATGTGAGGGGAGGGGGGTGTCTGGGCTAAAAGATTCCCTGTTATGTACACAGACACACACACAGAGTTATATACACAAGGAGCACACACACTCACACACACATAGACAAACACCCCACCTCCCTCTCTGTCAGCTGCAACCAGGTGCCTTTGAGATCTTGTTGATGGTTAGCTGTGTAGGTGGCATATAACTGAATCTGCACTTGTCAGCTTGTGTCTCTACATTCGTGTGTGTGTGTGTGTGTGTGTGTGTGTGTGAGTACATGTGGCAACATGAGAGAGAATAGATCCGTATTGATTGGTGTGTCTGTGTGTGCATCTGTGTAAATTGGTCAATACAACTGTCAGCTGTCCGTTTGCTCATTTCTGTTGCTAACAAACACTTGTCCACACACACACACACATGCGCATGCACACGCACAGGGTGTTTAATTGATAGTTAAATTCTATTTAATTCATTTCCATTACTACTGAGAAAGGTCGTGAGTGCACAAGTACCTCTCTCTTTAATACCCCCTTAAAGTCCCTTTCATCCCTCAGTGTCGCCCTTCATCAGCAGTGAGAATTTGCTGTTAATTTACCTGACATGGTGAAATAAAAGGTTAAATACAAAGAGTTAAAAGCACAGAAGGATGAATGACAGCTTAGGCTCAGTCTGGTTTAGGCCATTCGTTTCACTAAGAGCCCCAGTCCGGTTGCTATAATCAGATTTGGTTGTCAGTCTCTTTGAATCTGGTACAAATGGGTCAGTGGCTACTTTGCCTTGCAGCCAGCCAGCCAGCCAACCACTCAGTCAGTCAGCCAGCAAGCCAGCCAGCTAGCTATCACACAGAATTATGAATGACATTTTCACAAGAGGAAGGCATGAGGAATCAATTACATGTACAGAGAGAATGCTAATAAGCCAGTCGCTGGAATCGAAGGAAGAGAGACGCTGAGAGAAACAAGAGAGAAGTGAAAAACAAATGGAGAAAGTGAAAGATGTAAGAGCCAAGAAAGAGGGAAAAAAAAGAGTGAGAAAGAATTTTTTAAAAAGGCACGGCCGGGGGTGGAAAGAGAAATGAAAATGAATGAGAGATGCAAAGGAAGAATAGAGTGTTCTCTGTTCTCTCCTTTAGAGGCGTATCAGAGAGCTTCCTGCTGCGATGCTCTGCGTTTGTGATAAAGTTCAATCCCAGATTGAGCCAACTCCAACCGATCGATAGCCTCCATCTCTCTCTCCTTCTGTCTCTCTTCTGTTTTTCTCCCTCTCTGTCTTTCTTCTCTCTCCTCCTTCCTCTGCAGCTCTCCTTTGCCAGTGGAACTTTATTTCTGGCATTGCTATGAAATGTGATCGGTGGAGAGGTGTGAGGGCGCAAAGAACAGTTGTGTGTGTACGTGTGTGTGTTTGTGCACACATGCATGTGTGTATTTGTGGTTTGTACGCCTGAATGTTTGCATGTACATTCACATACCATGTATGTGTGGGTTACTTGGCTTACTTGTAAAATAAGTTTTTCATCTTGTTTTTACAATCACAGATGGAACATAAAGTTCATCAAAACCCTCTTTTCTTTCACGTTTAAGTTAAAACATGTCCATATATACATTTGGACAATGTGAAAAGGGCTGTATAAGTTGTGGTGTATTCTGCTTCTCAGCAGTTGACTTTTAAACCTAAGATGTCAGCTCATTCCTGATTGCACCAACAGCAGCAGTTTTCAGAAATAGTCCTCACCTTTCACTGCATGTCCACAACATGATAACACAACATTCACAGAAAAGAATGGTGAGGTGTTCACTATTGTAGTGTTCATTGAAAGCAGAAGTGTAGTGTCTTCAAGTTGATGTTCAGATCATATTCAAGTGGTTGGCTACTTCAAGATAAAATTAAGACAATCATCTGACAGTGACGATAATTTGTGTGAAAGTGGTCAGCTGTTATACAACCTGTGTGTGATTTCTGATGAACCTCTTTTGAAAATGTGCTTTTATGCACATTCACACATCTATTACTTTCCAGTAAACAAGCTTGACTGTGGTCACTCTGTATGCTTAAAGTACCATTTCTGCCGACAGTCCAACATCTTGGTTTACTTCCTGTCAGACAAGACAAAGATGCCTTGAATGCCACTCCTCTCAACCCCTCCATGTCACTTTTTGAAATGAAAGGTTTCTTCTGTATAAGTAGATAAAGTGTACATCAAAGGCTTGAGCAGGGTAAATTTTTTTTTAATGGAAAACAAGTGCGACTTTGTTCTCCTCACACACTGGTGGGAAAAGGTTAAAACTGAGGGCTGATTTGTCAGGCAAGCAGAGTAATTGGTTCCACTGGATTTTTGTGGAAAGCGTTATCAGAACTGTGTGAATGTGTTTTTGTGTGTGTTTGGATATGTGTGAATCGTGTTAATGTGTGTGTATTCTTTAACGTGTGTATTAGCCACGTGTTCATGTCTCTCTAGTACTTTGTGGGTCACTGTGTTTTTTTTATTAACAGTGTGTGTTAAATTAAATGTGTGTACATCTCCTATGTGTGCTTTAGTTTTGTTTTATGTGTGCATTTGCTCCTAAGGGTTGAATGTCTTTGTGTGCAAGTATATTTATGTGTTGGTGTGTGCACCATGTGTGTTTGCATTTGTCCTTGTGTTCCTGAAAAAGTGCTTGTGCGTGTGTGTTCAGCTGTCAAAAGTATGTGTGTTTGGATTGGGAAAAAGAAGGGGAAAGGCGAGCAGTGGTAGCTTGTGTGTATGTGTGTGTATGTGTGTGTCAGTGCCCTGTGTGCCAACAACAATAACAATAAATAATGTTCCAGTTCGACCTCGACTGTTGCTGTGAATGTACAAGCCCTTGATTGGCTGCCACACCCCAGTGAGAAAGCGCAGGAGAGTGGATTTACTGTGTGTTTTCATGGTTAAGAATGATGTCCATAACTGCTAGCCCCCCAAAAAGTCTGATCAGAGCTAAGCTCACGCTGACACACAGATATGTACACACATTCATGTTTTACATAAGTGTACACATATTCAAGTAAGAACAGACAAACACACCTCCTCTTACATATGCAGATATCTGCACTCACTGAAAATACAAAGTTTAGAAAGGTTTGGGTGTGTGAGATGTTGCTCTTTGTGTATATGTTTATACTACAAGATTTTCCTCAGACATAGAACTTGTGGTGGCTGTAGTCTAGAGGATTAAGATTAGATGGAGTTTATTCAGCAAGTGTATGAAGAAGGAAGAGGCGGAAAAATGGACTTCAGTTTTGTAGCTGGAGGTGTTGATTGTTTTCTTGAAATTGCAGTGGAATTATATCAAATGAAATCTACTCTGATCATTATTATTACATCATGCATGAACTTCATTCATTCACTTTCATCTCTGGAAATGTAAGGGAAGTGTCTGTGTTGGAAAACAAAGAGGAAAAAAGAGAGAGAAAGAAATGGAGAACACAAGTGTGCTAGTGTGTGTGTGTGTGTGTGTGTGTGTGTGTGTGTGTGTGTGTGTGTGTGTGGTAAAAAAAGCAACTGTTGGAAAATAGTTGAAACCAAACTGTATAATAATGTGTGTGTATTCCTAGAGTTTGCAAGGGGAGGCCTTCCTTTGCTCACGAGAAGGGTGACACTTTATTTTTACTGCCAAATAAACAAACTAATGCTAATTATGTGGCCACAGAAATCACATATGTTCCATTAATTAGAGCAGAGCAACTGTAAGAGTGTTTACGTGCGTCTCAAAGTGGGATTTTTGATATACATGAGATGGAATTTGTGTGATAATTCTGCATTTGCAGGGGCAAGACATGCTGAGCTGCTTACCATACAGTATTGAATTGTTTAAATGCCTGTAATGCATAGAGATTTTTCAGATTTGCAACCGTGCCCTGTTTGCTTTTTTTGCATACTGGACAGTTTTTTGGCATCTCGCTGTGTTCGGCAGTTTGTTTTTCCTCAACATTTGAGGCTGTTGAGCCATGTACGGTAAACAGCACAGTGGATTGCTGTCACCTCCCACAGATGACATTCTCCCCTCTTTTCCTTTGTCCTCATCTTGTTTGCATTTAATTTCCTTCAGCATTTCAAAGGCTGTAAAACGGCAAAAAGTCAAGTAACAACAATACAGCTGGATCAAGATGACCCTCTGAACAAGGAAAGAAGAAAAGTCATACAGTTAACCAATGACTTCATCATCAGCCACCCAGACCAGCTCTCTGATTAAAAAAAAAGAGCCATTTTCTATCGTTCATATCCTGTGTTCAGTGTTCTTCTCTTTGTCATTAAAAAAAATGATCAGAGCGAGGCTTGGATGGAGTCCAGAGCATCTTTTGGCTGCCAGTCTTTCTCTGATTTGTAATCCACTACTGGCTTAGTGGCTGATTGGTGAGCTGCAGCAATAGCAGACTAGCTCTCTGCATGACTGAATGACTGGCTGACTCGCTGCCTGGTTAGCTAGTGGACTTGCTGTCTGATTTTTGGTTTACTGGCTGGTTGGCTACCTTGATGACTGACTGATTGACTGAGTGTTTTTTCCTGTTAATTGACTGTCGAGCTGAACGACCGATTGGTTCACTGGCAGAGTGACAGATTGATAAAGATACGCTGGTTCACAGCAGGAGAGGGCCACTAATTCTGAATGTGCTTCCTTTGTTGGGAAGCCAATAGCGTAGCTCTGTCTGCCACTGAAACCTTTGAGTGGTCTGCTGAAATGCCGACAGCGCTGTCGGAAATAAAGAGACAAATGTGAGGTCATCATAAAAATATGGCTGATGTGTAAGTTACATTTCCATTCTTCTTCCATCTTTCATGCACACAGTACAAACCAATGAGCTGTTACTTGTGTTCATTGCTGCTCACTTCAGCAGATGCACACACACACACACACACACACAGTTATATACACAAGGGGCATTGACACTTCTCTTCCACACTTGGTATTTCTCATCTATTTATGTGCCTTTTTTCCTAAATATTTCACCACCCAATTATTATTTCATGCCCTATCTGAATGTGTCTCTGCTTGTCTCAGAGACACACAGGCAAAAAGAAGAACTGAGGGTAAAGAAGAGAAAAAGGGAGGGAAGAATGACACACTGCGGCAAGAGAAAGGGCACAAGAGGGAGAAAATGTTTTGTTTGTGGGTGTCATTTATTTGAATTAATCCATCCGTGCATAGGCATGCCTGCCTGTACCATGTGAGTACACATGCCTCGATAGAAAGTTTGCCAGGGGCTAAACAGATAGATGGAGAAGACAAGAAGATAGATAGAATCATATCTTTCCCAATCACTCCCAGACCTGCATCTGTTTCACTGTTGCCGTCTTGCTCATGCAGCCGCTGCCAATGGTGCGAAAACAGGCAGCTGCTTGAAACAGAAGACTTTCATGAGATGCATGGACAAACAGGAAGAGACTGACAGAGAGACAGACAGAACCAGACTGACCTAATATTTAAACAGAAATTGGGGGGGGAATTAGGTTTGACTGAAAATTAGTCATGCGAGTCACTGGATGAAGTTAAACAAATGTCTCAAAATGTCTTAGAGAATTTGGGAAACAAAAGTTAGTTTAAAGCAGGAGGCTGCCTTGTGACTTATGAAGATCTGCAACTTCCTGTGACTTTACCATTAAAAATGTCTTGGGTTTTTAACTAGATCCCAGCTAATAATCTCATAGTAGCTCATCAGAAATATCTTGGTATTGTCTTATACACTCAGTAAGCCGTTTATTAGGTGCACTAAGCTGAAAAAAATGCAGTCCAGTACAACAGTCATGTAATAAATCAGAGCTTCATGAAGGTTCTAAGGTTATAATGTTTTTGTTAAGACTCTTTTAAGAGATGTTGATTTTACTGTATGATATGTAGTTTGTGGTGCTGTTGAACTTTATAGCCTCATACAAAATGACAGAAAATAAACTGCTAATTGGCAACAAATGTCTCACTTAGAATGATACAGTCACAACTCATTAATGGCAAACTTTAAGGGATCTTCATTTAATTTATTTATGTGAAGTATTTATTTTGAAAAAAAGAATATAGCTCACTTGAGTATTAACTAATTTTTTAACTCTAAAATGTTAAAAATCTTTATCCGCCTAAAATATTTGGTATCAGGTGGGGTGTGTTTGTGACTAGTCACATGTTGCGCCATCACTTACTAGTTTATCAAGTTGTGCAATCAAACCCGTGACAGACTGACAGACTGTTGAACCCACAGACGGCGACAGACAGGTGACGGGTTACCGCCAGCAAGTCCCACCTCCGTCTTGTTATGCGATACAGTGCAGTGGGCTTCATCCGCCACTCCCCAACCCCCCACCTCCCCTCGCCTCCCCCCCGCTGCCATAGATAATCCTTCCTAATTCTCTGCTCGCCCGTGCCAGCTCCACCAAATTGTGATTGACTGCTGTCCCAAATGGTGCATGCATTCGTGTGTGTGTGTGTGTGTGTGTGTGTGTGTGTGTGTGTGTGTGTGTGTGTGTGTATCTGCTTATTTGTGCACAAGTGACCCTTTCCTCCCTTTCCTCCACCCCACCACCACCACCACCTCCACCTCCACCTCCTAGATTAACCGGATCAGTTTTGGGTTTCAGGATCCCCTATGCTGGCTGCTGTGATGCTTACACACACACACACACACATATACACACATGAAAAACACAGGCAGTAGGCTGTTTTTTGGCCCTTCGTGACGCACTATTGGACCCCTAACAGTCTGGACTGCCATCTGTCACAATACAGGAGAGACCAAACACACACACACACTCACACACATGCACACACACTACAACAACAACAAATGTTTGTTCTAGTGTACATACGGCAGGACTTGATGTTGCTTCCATCTTTGTAAACACTACAGAAGGATGCCCAATTATTCTCTAATTTATATTATAGCTCAGTTTTTCTTTGACCTGCTGAAGTATCCTTGAGCAAAATACTGAGTCTCCTATTATTACTAATAAGCATGAACTAATTTGATAGAAGCTTTCCATACTTGTCTTTTTATCCTGACAGGCAGAGCTCAGCACAGGCAGAGAATATTTCTTCTTTTGCCTGAGGACCTTTTATAACTTTGTGTGTCTGTGTGTTTCTCATTTCCTTTTCGTTCATAAAAAGTTTTATAGCTCCAGGGTCCATGAAACTCATTCAAAAAAGGTGCAACTGGCAAATCAAAAGGAAGACATTTTGGACTTTTTGTCCAACGGATGAAAGAAATTCACATCTCTCTCATCAGAGTACCACAGAGGACGGCATGTTGACACTGACTGTTGTCACTCGCAGGACCTCTTGTACAAGCCTGATCTGTGACTATGGGCTTTGTTTTATGACTTAGAGCTGCTGATGTAACCCGCCAGCAGCACTTTGTCTGTGTGCATCCACATGAATATGTGCCTGTGTGTTCATGTGTTCATGGCAGCAGATGGTGGGAGCAGTATTGCCACAGACCGATGGACAGTACACCGGGCGACTCAGCTGTGTTGACTACAGCAAAGACAGCAGGATTCTCTGTCCCTCTCTTTGTCTGTCTCTCTCTCTCTCTCTCTCTCTCTCTCTCTCTGTTTCTCTCTCTCTCTCTTCATCTTCCTCCCATCCCCTTGGTGTCAGACAGATGAATGGCTGGCAATCTCTCTCAGTCAGCAGCCACGCCGCTCTTTCATCATCTGTCTCTCTGCTCATTCTTTCATTCCTCTGTAAGGATGTCAGACCAGTCTATCACTCTCTCCATCCCTCAGTCCATCCATCCCCCAGCCTGTCAGATGGGTATCTATCTGTCTTCCACCTCTTTTCTCCCTAGTCAATCCATCCCTCCATCATTCCGTCGTGGATTTGTGTGTTATCTGTGTGCTTTAAAGTGTGCAGTAGTGTGTGCGTTTGTTTGTTTGGGTGTTTTTCAGTGTGCTCATGGCTACGTGGGCGTGTGTGTGTGTAACTGTGTGTGCCAGATCACTATCTACCCCCCCCCTCCCCCTCTGAGTGTGTGTGGTGTGAATCAAGGTCAGTGGGGATCTGTTGGCAGACACCCCCCATCCCATCTATCACACCCACCCCCTCCATGCCTCCCTCCCACACACACGCACACATACACCCAGAGGATTTGTGTGTTGTGCCCATCCAGCCATCTAGATGTTCCTGCTTTGCCTGCCTCAGCTCAGTTTAGCTCAGCTCAGCTCGGCTCCGTGGATTAATTACTGGGGAACCCAGCGCATCTCTGACCTCCACCGTCGAACTAATTGAAATATAATTGAATTGTGCTTGTCTAGACTAATGAAGCCCCGCCGCTGAAACCGCCAATCTTTTAGCCGTAGCTACAGGCCGATAGCCACCCAGCTGCACAGTAGCGACTGCACAGTGCTGCTTGGTTTGGATGGATGGGTGGATGGATGGATGGATGGAATGATTCATAAACAGATGAGCAAATGGGTGGATTTTAACATAATTCATGTAAAAGCTGCATTTTGCATCTTTGCTGTCTGCCAGCACCAAATCACAGTGAAAGAAAAGTTAATTTATAGGACCAAAGTAGCAAAAATCATGTAATATGATATCAGGCTAAACATGAACAGGGCTAGATTAGTTTCCTCTTTTTGCTTCATCAGACTGCATTTTAGGTGGAAAAGATGGATGTAGGTTGCAGGGATGGCACAGAGGAAGGATCAGGCGCCCAAAACCGCAGGGATCTGGATTCAGTCCCCAGCTGTGGTGTTTTATGTTCAGCCGGGTGCACTTACGACACAGCATTTGCCAGGTTGGATGCTGATGTAGTGAGGTGCACCAGCAGCTTCAGAGTGTCTGTGCAGAGGAAAGTGGCAACTACATGGGACAGTGTATGAGCCTAAATGATTCTGTTGAGGCTGATCACTGACATGTGATAAGAATCAGCTAAAAATAAGCCATGCTGACACCCAACAGGCTGCATCCTCCCAAGCCTACCAGACGGTGGTTTGCTCTACATGGAATATCAGCCTAATTATAAAAAGTTTTAGGGGAAGAAGCATTAAAGTTTGTGTCTTTTTTTGAGTATACTGTAGATTTACCTGACTACAGACAACTGCAGCATCAACAAACATGCAGTGCCCTTGTTTCTTAAACTTCAGGAAGACCATGGAGGTGGAGGGTGACTGTCAAAAGTGCTTTAGACAGACATGGAGGTCTGGTGTGGGGGGATGCACTCCGGTGAGATGCTTGTTTTGTTGGGCCTTCTTTAGCTTTTAGCAGGTGAGAGACAGTGCCGTGATTCCCTATAAGTTATTCATTTGACGTTTCCTCCCTTCTCAGCTCTTTGTAGGCAGGAATACATTAGCAACCTGGCAGAGTGTGGAGGATGCTAATGTGGAAGAGAGGGAGAGGGAGAGGATAGGAAGAAAGGATGAGGGCAGTGGAGGGAAGGAGGCAGAGTCATTGGAGGAGGAGGAGAACAGAGAGATAGAGAGAGAGAGAGGACATGGCTTTATGATGTGTGGGAAGGGGAAATGACCTTCCCTCTCACTTTCATCTTGGCTTTTTTCTCCCCCTGCCTTGCTCCCTTACACACACACAAACACGAATACACACAATGTACTGTATACAATCTCTCAAGCAGGAACACACGCATACACACACACGCACACCTCAGTATCTGTGTTTCATCCTTTCTGATTCTTCTTTTCTTTCTTCTTTTCCTTTTCCTGTGCAGGTCCCCTTGCAACCTGGCCAGTCTTTCAAGTTCACAGTCCTGGAAACTCTGGACCGTATCAAGGAGGAATTCCAGTTCCTCCAGGCGCAGTATCACAGGTACACACACGCACACATGTGCGCGCACACACACACACACACACACACACACACGCACACACACACACACACACACACACACATTATTGCTTCACATACACAAATGGCCACATGGTATCTGTTAGTTCATTTCTTTCTAATAAAGAGGTGCAGATATGATTGTTATGAAGAATCACCCTTTCACACTTTTAAATATTGTATGTTCTCTACACTAATATATTAATTATAGAACTAACACACTGTTATTCAGTTCAATTCAAGTGGGTGTGGAGTCCTTGAATATATGAATTAGTAAAAACACTATGACAACCTGATGTGTGATGGTCTTTAATCTTTGTTTCTACACTGAGTATACAAAATATTGGAGACTGAGTGACATTGAGTTTGCAGCCCATCATAATGAGTCCAGTTGCAATCAAGTCGAAGCTTTTCACACCTCTCTTTTAACCACAGAAATCATTAAGGGATAATAGCTTCTACTTACATTTACCTTATCAGTGTTCTTTTTACATTAAGTGTCTTTTTTTAGTGTGTTTAGTGAGATTTCAAGTTCCTCCTTCTTTGATATCACAAAAATTGAAGATATATAGTATATTTTGTTTATGTATGCTAATTACTTTAACATTACACTTTGTTGCAGAGTAATTGAAAATGTGGATAACAGGGATCATAGTTTCCAATATCTCAAGCAAATTGCAAAGCAATTTAGGTCTTTTTTATTTAAAGCTGGAGGTCATTGATGGTCACATCATGATATAGCTGACCAGAAGTGACCTTGACCAAGAGAAAGAAACCATCGTAGGTGAAAACATACAGCCTCTCGCTCACACCTCAGTGGGCAGGCTCAACAGCCTGCTGTGATACAGCAACACCACTTTGCTGTTGGGCTTCGGACTGCTTGATCTCAGCGACACACAGGACCTATTGGACTCCAACGTAAACACACTAGCATACACATCACGTATTTAACGAGAAACACTCCCACAGCCATGGAGGTGTGATGAATTGCAGAGGTGAATAAAACGCACTCCACTGGAAGTTGCTACCACAAAAGCAATATTTTTCAGTGTCACTTTCAGCAGTAATAGGTAGCCCGACCGTGTGACTGAGAACAATTTTTTGGTATCCTTACACGGCCTTAAACTATGTTTGACCTCTGCGGTATCTAAGTCCTGTGGAAATTATAATTTATTTCAGTGGATGCAAATACACCATTTAATCCCTGTGTGTGTGTGTGTGTCCTTTTTTGTCCTTGTGCAGCCTGAAGCTGGAATGTGAGAAGCTGGCCAGTGAGAAGACTGAGATGCAGAGACACTACATCATGGTGAGTACAATCAGGTCTTACGAGAGCTTTACATTGATTTATTTTTCTGACGGAGCCGCTCAGAAACTCTGAAAAGAGTCTGATAAGTTCCGATACAGGAAGTACAATCAGGGGATTTGTATCTGTGCTTTTGATCAGCTGGATTGATGTTGTTGGTGTTTATGTTATTCAGGAGTAAGAGCTGTTTGTTTTTTAAAATTTCCTATTGCTCTTTCTGTATTCCTCTCATTCACTTCTCAAGATTTTGTTCTCTCTGTCACTTCTTTTTTTTCACTATTTTTTTTCATTTAATTTATGGGCTATTTGAGAATATGAATAAATAATGCCAAGGACAAACATGTATCATATATGTTCAAAAGCCACAAATAGATTAGACATTTAAATCAGTAATTTTTTTACATTGATATATTTTAATGCCATTGTTTCCTTTGAAAAACTTGTTATTTGCAGGGGTATATAATATGGGATGAAGATTAGGGCCACATGTCAAAAAATTATTTGACTTCTGAGTTTTTAGTTTATGTAAAAATATGCCTGATTTCTGAGTTGAAAGTCAGAATTGAGACTTTAAAGTCAGTTTTCTTTCTTAAAAAATTTCAATTGCCTCTGTACTGTACAATATTTCTTGAATATCTGTGAAGTTAATCCATTTAAATTTCCTTATGTTTTTTTCTGTTTCTTGCACACTATTTATCCTGCTCTCTAGGATGTACTTTCTCCTTTTTCTCCCTTTTTTTCCTTCCTTAGACCCAAATTTCTTCTTTAGTCTGTTTCTCTGTCTCTTCTTCCTCTCTCTGTTTTTTCATGTGCGCTAACAGCCTGAGTTCCCTCTGTGTCGGTGTGTCTGTGCGACTAAAGGCTCACATGTATCGTAAGCCTTCGTCTGTGGTACAAAACCCGCACAGAGCCGACCAGAATACGATATGCACCATCTGCTAAGCTGCTTGCATTTCATAAACCTGGGAGAGCAGGCAG
The DNA here is from genome assembly GCA_029814765.1 of Acanthurus leucopareius. Lineage (NCBI taxonomy): Eukaryota > Metazoa > Chordata > Actinopteri > Acanthuriformes > Acanthuridae > Acanthurus > Acanthurus leucopareius. The sequence goes on from JAQMCX010000046.1 coordinate 2,562,668, forward strand.
GATCAGGGCCGTAAGCTAGATAGACACACAGATGGATATACAGAAAGAGAGAGAGAGAGAGAGTGAACCACACAGGCAGATTGACAAAGAGAGAATAAAGCGAGCGGGCAGACAGGGAAACGAACAAATGGATAAAGAAGCACACAGACAGACAGGCAGATGATAAACATATGAACACACACACAAAAAACACAGTCATTTATTCTACATTTTCACATGCATACATACATCCTTGTTCTTCTGTTTATATAAAGAGCTCCATTAATGATTCTATTTTGTAATAACTGACATTGTAATAAGTCCCTAAAAATATTAAAATCTGTCAAATTGACACTAATATTAGTCAAAATAGGATAAAGAAAATTCTTTTTTAATTATGGTAAAGCATATTGCTGCATTACAAAAGGAGTAGTAGTAGCGTCACGTAAACAAAGGAGATAACACTGCACACTGTGTGACCTCAAAGATGAGATAACTATGCAAAATTGTCGTCAAAAGACAAAAACTCTTCTTTCCCTGTCAACACATTTACACTGCAAACACAGTTTCTGAATGTTTTCACCCTGGAAAGAGTTTTTCAAAAAAGTCAGTTGTCAGTAACATGAAACTGAGTATATGTGTGGACAAAAAGGCCAAAACGTATTAATTAAAAGATAGACTTTGATTTGTTTTGACCCTTTTGGATGGGCATTTGTTAGGTGTGTCTCTGCATTTGTTACATCTTTGAAGATGGGCTCGCCTCTGAAACGTTATATGGTGACAAAGGAATACAGTTTTCGAGTCTAGACGCAGACTCTTCTCTTTTTCCTTCGTTTTCCATGTTTTTTTAATGTGTTAAAAAATGTATCATTCATGTTTGTCATTTATGTACGTGTTACTAGGCTTTGCTCACTTATAACTCTTTTCTACCTGTGCGGCTGTCACTCCAGTGTGTCAAAATTCAGTGGCTTTTACACAAGAGAAAAACAAGAAAGAAACACATTGTACCTCACCAGGAGACATGTTTGTTGTTTCTTTAACTTTCAGTCACTTTCTCATGCTGTCTTTTAAAGCCACTGACGAGTAACAACCTTGAGAGGTGAAGAAAAATTCAACATCCTCTAGGTGTTTCTTCTGACTAAAAGTAGCCGCTATTCAGTAAAAATTACAGAAATGCATGTAGTCATTCTGTAAACTTACATCTGAATTATTACATAATCTCCCAGCCCTATCCTTAACCCAATAAAGGGATGTTTTTAATACATTTTAAAGTTATTACATTTTCTAGCAATTGCATAAATACAGTACAACTTCAAATAAGTCACACACTATATTATAACTTTTCCATACAGCTGCAAAGCCATAAAATTGTTGAGGTTTTGTTTAGGATCTTAAACTGTCCAAACCCTGATCCCTCAAGGGTCCCTTAAAAATGGAAGAATTTTTAAAGTGACCTCATTTATCATAAAAATATCTTCAATATGCTTTTTTAGAGTGGTGAAAAAAAATACAAGAAGAAACATGTGCACATAAATATGATCCAGTTCAGAACACACAGAGAGAAAAACCACAGGCTTCTCAAAAACACCCACTTCCCTAATCTGAGGCACTCCCCATTTTTAGCTGTGGTTTCACAGAATTACTGTGTGGAACAAACAGCACAGACAAACATCCACCTTCTCCAGTGAAATCCTAACAACGCCATCTTATACAATAGGAGGGTTGGCGTGCTAGCACAGATGCAATTCCCTGTCTTCCTTCAGATGGGGGCAATGGATGACATTTAATCAAACTTTGTGCATGCTAAATGTCACAGCCTTTGTGACCACCGTGCCATTGGTAAAGTGAGGGGGAATGGAAATAGCGTATCTTCTGCTATAAGCTTAAACTCAACACTAGGTTACCTATAGCAGGAGGTCAGAGGGCTGCAGATGTAAATGACATTTCCATAGAGGTTAGCGTGGCAGATGGTTAGCACTCGAGGCTGTATTATATCAACTGGGGCTCACTGTGTTGTTAAGGGGACAGCTAACACAGTGCTATGCTACTTCATAGGCATGGCTCAGAAATGAGAGGGAGGTGAAAGAGAGGCTCAAGGGGAAAGATAGCTTGAGAGAAAAAAGGCTCAGAGAGTGTCAGACAGGAAAAAAACAAGGACCTGCAGAGGGAGGAAGAGAGGGAGGGATACAAAAGGAGGCAGAGATAAAGAGAATAAAAGAGGAGAGTGAGAGAGTGATAGAGGCAGGAGAAAGATACAGAAGGAAAGAGAGAGAGAGTGAAAAAATGCTTTAAAGGAATGAGAGAGAGAGAAAATGAGGAGAAAGAGAGAGATACCAGGGGACTGAAATGCAGAAAGGAGAGATAGAGGGTAAAAAAAATGCTGTGAAGGGACAAAATGGAGAGAGAGAGAGAGAGAGGAGAGTATGCATCACAGAGCGAGAGAGAAAGAGATAGTGATGTGTTTGTGTGGGGGGGCGTGAAATGAAAGAAAGAGAGATAGAGAGAGAGAAAGAGAGAGGGTGCACGCACAGACACGTAAATAATGTGAAGCAACAACGGACTCACTGCGCCCACAGAGGAGATAACCCAGAAGGCTATATTTAGCTCGTTAGGCCTGTCATCCACACTGAGGCCTGTTTCCACAGGCTGGGGCTCTGCTCACCACGCTGCACTGCTCCTGCCTTTACTATTCATCAGTTTTAAGCTCTTTAAATACTAGGGTGAGAGGTTGGAAAGTAGGAAGATGATTATACAGGGTGATACAGGGCTGCTTTTTAAAAAAAAAAACTTTAACACTTTAACCTCCAAGACAGAGGGAAGATTTTAAAAAAAATACATGTTTTTCCTTGTGTGGTGGCAGTCTTTGATTTTTTTTATTTGACTGTCCACTCAAGGAAAAGTAACATCAATGCCTAAAAACAACATTCTTATATTAAAGTGACAATGAGTTCTTGCAGCCCTGAGAAGCAAAATAGGAAGTGGTGTTGAGTTGTTATAGAGCCACAGATCCTGCAGAGGTAGGAAGTCTGGGGGATTTAGTGCATCAAAAAGAAGATGGATTTTGACAGTTTTCCTGCCGACAGTTAATTTGGGTCTGTTTTAACCACGACAATTTCCTAACCCTGACCAAGCTGTTAAATTGACCCAAACCAACATCAATCTGCAACCCTACCAAAGCCTTTCTTGTGCCCAAACTTAACTAATCCTCCGCCAAAGCAGTGTCACATTGGAGAAAAAAATGCTGTCCTGCTGATTTTGTCGTCAGACTGGAGAACGCTTGCATGTTTCATCTCTGACTACTGACAATTTATGTATTTTGACCTTTTATTTATAGGACTTGTTGTATTTGACACCATCATATGTTTGACTTTACTTCAGAGAAAGTTTGATTTTGTGTTTATACGATGTCAATTTGCCGTCTGATCATAAAACTTTCTTGCAATATTCTTGTTTACACTGCAAATAAACTTTGCCTGGATGGATTTTCCTCAGATAAAAATAACTGAAAAATCTGATGAAGACAAACATCAGGTTGAAACATTAGTTGCTGCATCTTATTTACAAAACTTGCTCTAATCGTGTGCTCCAGATCTCATCTTCAAGATCCTAAGAAAATTCTGTGTTTAAATACAACTGATCTACAAGGATCTCTGAAATATATGAATTGATTACTTGAAAATAAGCACATTAAAACATTTAAGATAATATCAGTACATCTAATTGCAGGTATTTCATTAGAAAACCATTTATTTTTGTGGTATCTTTTGTGGTATAAACCAAAAACAATATTCTCTTTACATCTTACATCTCCGTTTTGTTCAATTTGTAGTTATATTCAAGTTTTATCGTTAAGCAGCCTCTTGTTTTTAAGTAGCTTTTCTCCTATTTCAACTGTGTGAGAAGTAGTTTTCACACATCTGTTTTTATGCACTAGACTTAAATCGAATGGTAATAGACTAAAGCATCACCATTGCATTTAACCATTTGAGAGGATGCAACAGTAACAAAGCAGAAAAAGAAAAGCCCAAAGTGAGCCAATAATGCATGCAACAGTATGTATTTGCAAAAGAGTTGCGTTTTTCCACCAGGTGTCACTTGTAAAAAGAAGGTGCTAGTTTTACTCTGCTGCAAGATATCTCCTTATGGCATGTAACTTTTCAAAGTGGGGAAGTTTGTTTTCCTCACATTTGCTGCTTAAATTCTATAGCTGGCAGTGGGTAAATTTTACACATTTCACACTTGGAGAGATGATGCCATAACCCTCTCAAATTGCTTCTGTCTGTGGAGTGTTGCTGCAGTAAAACGGCAGAGCCAGGTTTGGATATAGTGTGTTTATATGTTTGGCAGTCCCTCTCTCTGTATCCTTTTTGGATGCAGTATATGTTTTATGTTGGCTGCTGTACTTAACTGCCTCATTTCTTTGTATATATAGAGAGACATTGGCAACATGCAACTTAAGTGTAGCAGCAAACGCACAAACATCGAGTCACACACATTGAGTGTGTCCGTGGGCGTCTTGCTTTTTCTCCTCCTGTTGTATTTATAATTCATGGCTCTCAGATTTCACTGCTCTCCTGGAATTCCTCTGTGTATTTTTAAATAAGGTTGCATTGTAGCCCCGGCTAATCAGGAGGCGTAGATGTGTTGGTCACATGCTTACACATAGTGTAAACCAAGTCTCCCGCCTGGAGAGCCGTGTTCACCCCTGCTGGCCTGAGGTTGAATCTTGTAAAGAGCGGATACACAAGCATGAGGCTCAGCAGAATGTGAAAGAAGAGGAGATAGTCTTGCATCATAAAACCCTAAACCCCAGCATCCTAACTTAGTGGACTATAAAAGACTTTCTGGCCTTTAGTGGGAAAAACCTTGATGGACCAAAAGTTTTACAATCAAATATATGTTGCTGCGCTGGTTTCCTCCATTTTTTCTCTCTAGGATTAAATGTCTCCGGAAATCTTTTTTTTTTTTTGCCAGAGTCATGACTGTTCTGCACCCTTCCTCTCATTTCAACTGTCAAACACAAGACAAAGCTCTTATAGGGGAGTGGACTGCCTACCCTTTAATATAAAGTATAAAAAAGACATGTCTACTTGAGGGTGACAGCTCACAGTTGGGAATCACATTAGGTGGCCTCTCCATTGCTGTGTGTGTGTGTGTGTGTAAAAGTGAGGTACAGAGGTGCTGTTGGGGTCTGGTGTTAATGAACAGCCGTGCTGCTGTCAAAAGACAAAATATTGTTGCTTCACATTTCCTAGAAAATGATAAAAAAAAGATAAAAAAGGGGATATTCAACTGCATATAACTGTATCTTCAGTCCTGTTAAGTTTGAGCGATGTTAAACAAGGAGATGTTCATTTTAAATCAATATTTTAACTACTATTAGCAAAAAATTTAATGAATTGTCATTTGTTTAATTTAAAATCCCTAAAAATATCTGAAACCTGAGCATTGATTCAGAGGGCTTGAACCAGGCTTGCTTGTCGGTGTGTCATTTTAGTGAGGCAGCAGAGGCAACACATTAACTGATGGTAATTTCTATAATGTAGTTTAATTGTAGGCTACATGGGTTGCAGTTAAATTAATTTGAGTGACATACGCTTTATTTTTCATTTTCACTGGAATTTTTTTGAAAAAATGACAATTTTAGTTGACAGTTATGCCACAGTGACGTGATTGCTTATCCTTATTGCAGATTCTGCAAACATTAAACTTCCAGCATGCGTAATAGGTACCTTCAGTTTTCATCTAACTCTGTTTAAAACTGGTCCAAGAACAGACCAACTGTGGCAGAAACCTAACCTAGACTAAGCTGCCACTAGTTACCATAATGTTATACATCCTGCTTGCCTTAGTAACTTCTCTTTGTAAGAAGACATTTATTTTAAGCCTCCTGCAGAAGAAGATGCAGTTTATGAGCAACATATGAATGCAAATTGATAGTTTAACATTATCATTATGACTTAATATTACAAAATAAATCCTAGTTATCTCATTTATTTTGTTTAAACATCCTCACTTTAATAAAGAATATGTCATTTATGGAAAAGTAAACTAACAACAGTTTACACAGATTATCTAATATTTTGGTAAATGTTTTTTATTGGTATTATACTGTTTTGATTGTGATTAAATATAATAAAATCCAGATGAATGTTGATTTTTATCTAAATAGTTGATCTTCAAGCGTGTATCAGGATTGTATCATGGCCTCAGTGTTTTTGTCTCATGCCTGCCATGCGGTCATTTGTTGGAACATTGTGAGCATGTGTGTAAGTGTTTGTGTGTTTGTGTGTGTGTATCACGGCACGTTATCTGCACACTACAGCCCCCAAGGCAGAGATGAAGTGTGTCTGTGAGTGTGTGTGTGTTTGTGTGTGTGTGTGTGTATGTGTGTGTGTGGATTAATGTGGTGCTCTCAGCCTCTTACTCTGCTCCCAGCTCATCTGTCTGATTCAGGCTGACACACTGTGTTCTCTTCAGCAACATTACAGTCACAGACTGCTTGAGAAAAGGGGGGGAAGGGAAGGGGGATGGGTCAGAAAAAAAAGAAAAGAAGAGACAAAAAATGAAGAGAGAGAATAGGAGTAATAAGGGAGGTGAAGAGAGAGATGGGGACAGTGAGATAAAGAGAAAAAAGAGTGAGCAAAACAGCCAGAGATGAAAGAGAAATATAAGAGAGAGAGGGGGCACAAGGGCTTTGGCAGATAGAGCAGAAAAAGTGTCGGGGGGGCAGAACAAGGACACTGGCAAAGAGAGGGAGGAAAGAAAGGGAGAAGAAACACATCAAAGAAGAAGGGGAACATTTTTGTGTGTGAGTGTGTTTGAGGAAGGAAAGGAGACAGAGGACTGGTTGAATAGACAGAGGATGAAGAGAAAAGCCAAGAACTGGATGAAGAGAAGGAGAAATAAGACTGAGACTGATGTTAGATAGCAGGAGAGAGGAGGGCAGAATCCGAATAAGGATTGCTCCTCTCTGAGCTAAACGTTACCCTGCCATCCGATAGTAGGAGTTGTCGAGGGGATTTAAACGGGGCCAGATGTAGGGAAGGTTTGAGTCTGTTTTAAGAGTCTTAAACCTGCCTGAACTGTCTGGAGCAAGAGAAGCAAACCGGACAGGAATGTTTATAAAGATGCAACGCGTCTCCCCTTGCGGTAAATACTGTACACATGTGTTTATAGATTATAAACACTTCTCAAATTCAAGGTCAGTGCTTTCCAGTTGTTGTTCTAGCTTTTGTTGTTCTAGATGAAACTGGCTGCAAGAGAAGCTGCACTGACGCTGAGTGTCTGTCGATTTAGTCGAGACCTGCTGATAGGACACAATGAAGAAGTTACAGCCCGCTAACCTAACCTCTGATGTGGGTTAGTGCAGCGTGCTAATAAATGTTTTAACATCGTGGGTACGTGTGTGTGTGCGTGTGTGTGTGCGTGTGTGTGTGTGTCTGCCTATGTTTGCATTTGTGTGTGTTTGTGTGTGTGTGTGTGTGTGTGTGTGTGGGCGGGCAGATGAAAGAGACAAGCTCACCCGAGAGACACAGATGAACAATGCTTTTGTTAAGGTTTTTTACACACATCCACACCCCCACACACTCACAAATAATACATGCAGAAGTAAACACAAGCTACTTGCACGCACACATATACACATACTGTATGAATACAAACATGCTGTAAAGCCACGCATGCACAAGTGTAGATTTGGGCACACACACACACGCACAGACACACACACACACAAATGTCCCATTTAGATAAATCACCTTGGATTAGACCCACTTTCTAAAGCTCATTTTTAAAGTCTGCCAGCCTTCTTCGCAGAATGCATAGAAGAGATAGAGAGAAAGAGAGAGAGAGAGAGAAAGTCTGGCACCATCATCTGACACTCTCTCATCACCAAGGGGGTGGAGGGAGGGAGGGGGTAACGAACGAGCAAACACTTCCTGAAGAATGGAAGAGTGGAAAGAGGAGGGAAACACGAGGGCGGAGGAAGGACGAGTCAGAGAGGGAGAGATGCTCATTGAGAGAAATGTAGGAAAATACTTTCTGTTTGTCTTGCCTAGATGATGACGGTGCAGTGAAGGTTATTAGATGCAGATAGACGTGAGATATGATGTTCAGGAGAGTGGAACGTTATAGTGTGATCAGATAAACAAGAATTACACCGCAACCTCATTCATCTAAAATAAAAGCAGACCAAAAAAAGAGCAATGATAATGGCAGTGAGTGAGATGGAGACTCTGCTGCATATCTAACAATGTCTAGGCATGTTTTGTTTTTTTAAAATTCCAGATAAAATTACACTGAAAATTGAAAGCAATTTAAAACTCCAGAGATGTTATTCCCCTCAATTACATAACAGTTTCAGTTTTCTTACAAATAGAGTTGTTAGAATTGAATAAAAAGTACACAAAGCCTTCTGGGATTGCGATAAACAGTTTTTTATATATGACAAAATATTTTTTAAAAAACACTGAAGCTCACTAACATTTTCTTACAGGTGTTTTTTTTTTGTAAATGAGAGAGCAGAACTCTATGATAAAAGAAACACATTTTATAATCACTATAATAAAGATACAGAGATGGGTTTTTTTTGCTTCATGTAAATATAATATTTAAAGAGCAGAATGACCTTCCCATTACAGACTTTTAATAGAACATATTTTACATACAGAAATTTACTCAGACATATAGATAGCTGCAATTGCCAACTTACCTGTACATACAGTTTAGTAATGTATTTGTGGTTATGTACACAAGTTCGTTATCTGGATACTAGTGAGTAATTTTATTTTGAACAGATTTGTGTAAAACAGTAATACAATTTGGTTTCACTGAAAATCCACTAAAAGAAAATAAACATATTATTGAATTATCGCCTGGCTGTGTGATGACATTTTCATTGCATACCAATGTGATCAAGGTGACAAAGCCTCATGAACCTGCTGTAGTTTTAATGTCAAGAATTTATGGACTGTAGCTTTATTTCTAATTACAATTTAGTTATTTTGTATCATGTAGCAGATAGGCAATGACATTTTCAACTTAATACAGCTTTGAAATTGCAACTTGGCCTGCATCATGATATATTAGGCAATTTCATTATGTGCACTCGACAAATGTCATATATGGTTGCATATAGATTTGTTCCAATCTTATACAAATATTGTAGATTACTTTGTAGATATGTGCTGATGCTGATATTAATCTACTGTAACAAACAGGAAATATCAATAACCCATGATAATTTTCTTTTTCATTTTCCTCATCGTAAGGTAGCTGAAATATTTTGTTAGATCTGTAGTCTTGTAATATTTGCTGCGCACATTGATGCAAATATACAGGCGTTCTTTGACATTTACATATTGTTTTTCATTTCACTTGAAAAAAGAAAACATGGTCTATTGATACACAATGTCACACATAAAATCTCTTATGCTGCTCTCTGGGTAGGCAATGCTGGGTGTTCTTGGTAAGCAACGTCAGCCAGTTGGCTTAGTGCCGCCGCCCCCCCCCACACAAGGCTTAGTGTGCACTCACTCATAGACACACTAGTACATACAAATACGCAAACACACACAGGGAAACACATCCACTCACATACGATTTGCAAGCTGCAACACATGTATACACACAACCCACGTAGACAAGAAATCTTACACAGAGTGCTGAATGAGAATGCAGTGACACAACAGAAGGATTATGTAAGGCAGAACAGAATGGCGGCAAGGGAGGGTGTAATTGGTGTGTGTGTTGGGGGGGGGTTGTTAAGATTAAGATTATTATGAACCTATTAAGAAACTTACTGTGGCACTAAAAAACACTGTATCTGCATTGTATCAATTGCACAAACAGTGTAGTAATTAGTAGGCTGCAAGGTACCAAGTACCTGTTGCTACTGTACACAAGTCTTTTCGGGCTGACACAGTACATTATTATTATTATTATTATTATTATTATTATTATTATTATTATTAATAAATAATAATGAGGGCTGGGAATTTATCGCATTAATTACGATTAATTAATTACAGAAAAAATAGAGTGATAAAAAAATAAAACTTTCAATCGCAATTTATTTTTGCACGGCAAACAGCGCGGAACGTTTCTCGTTGCACGAGTTCCCAGCGTAGCTCAGTCGGTAGGGTGGGCGTCCCATGTGAGGAAGCTTCGTTCTCTACGTGAGTTCGACTCAACATTTGCCGGGTTTATTGGGTGGAAAACAACTACCGGGTGGAAGTCTTGATGTGTTCACAAATTGTCCAAGAAAGAATTTGCCTACCCGGAGCTCTTCCAACCTCCGCTACCACCTCAATGCCAAACATGTTGCAGCTAGCAGAGACAACAAAATGACAAAAAATGTTGCTTCTTGTGTCAAATATTGATATGCGAATAATTGAGATTAATTAATTACAAAGCCTCTAACAAATTAGATTATTTTTTTTAATCGAGTCCCACCACTAATAATAATAATGATAATAATAACAACAACAATAATAATGATAATAATAATAATAATAATAATAATAATAATAATAATAATAATTTTATATAGATATTCGGACAATTTTAGTTAATTTAAGAGGACATACATTCTAGGACTGCATGTTATTTGTTAGTCATTATACATTTATATGTATTACGTCCACACATTCACAGTGCAGTTGTTACAACAGTGCAGTCCAGACTAGACTCCCATAGAGCGTTGTCACTAGAGTCTTGTACAGACTGCACAAATTGCACAATAGTCACTTCACTGCTGTCTCGTCTACACCCACAGACAACTGGTACCACATTCCAGTCACTTAGTCTTCTCCTTTTTGCCTCTTTAATGGAAACCCTGACTAGGCAGATTAATTATGGAACTTTACTGGTTGCCCAGTTAAAAGAGCACATATCTGGCTGAAGGAACTTTTCTAGTACTTAAACCGAGCAATGCTGTAACCGATATAGCATCTCGTGGCTCTCAGTCACATTACCAATTCAGCTCCTTGTCACCAGTTGGCGTTTTAAAGTCTTGGGATTGTAATGCTGCTCTATAGTCGTTGCTTTGTCTACTAAAGACTAAATGACTCAGATTTAGGTCTTGGCAAATGAACGGCTTTCTAAACCATTTGAGGCTGTCCTGAAGGTGACACTGTTCTCTATATGACCTCGCTGAAAGGAAGCAGGCAGAGAGGAAATGATCCCACAGGGACCAATAAACTATCAGGGTTTCATATTGTTATCAGCAATAGTGCCACAGCTCTCTAGTGGATGTACATTGAGGGGCATTAGTACATAACACAGTGACTAACCTCCTGCTACTTGAAGAATGAATTTTGCTTTTCTTGTTTTTCTTTTACTAGAACTTTGCCCGAAACATGGAAATGCAATTGATACAGTTTGTGTTATCTCTAATCCTGATGACCTCACAGTGGTGGAAAAAGTATTGTTAAACAAAAGGTACTTTGAGGAGCCAAAAGTAAAAGCAATCATTATACACAGTGACATCTATGATAGTTATTTATTATACATTATATCAATGTATTTTTATTATATTTGCATAAATCTCAAAAAAAGCATTTCATTGGTGAGGATTAAGCTAAGTTTCGTGACTTTGTATACTGTTGGTTTGTTAAAAACCCAAGTGATGTATATGTACTTTATAAACTCTATGTTTTTTAATTTGCAATGTAGCTAGTTATAACAACTGTCAAATAAATGTAGTGTAGTAAAATGGTCATTAATTTCTCTAAATTTTATAAACTAGTAGAATTAGCAAAATGTGAAAAGTACTCAAGTAATGTATCAGGAGTACCACAAAATTATCACCTGAGTAAATGTGCTTCCTGCCACTTCCAGGTGGAGAGTGTTAAGAGTGTATAAGATTTGCGTGCCCTATATTGAAATTAATATACCATTGGTTTTAGCTATTCTCTTGCCTTTTACCTTTCTTTTTAAAAAACAGAAAGATGCACAGCTAGAACCGTGAAATCAATCAACCTCAATTACATTCTAAATATTTTTAATTGAAATTTAATAGAGGAAAACAGAAAACCTCTTTACTGAGTCCACAGATTGTCAGGAACTATTATTGTTTCTATAGAGCAACGTTATCATCATATCTTTATTGCATTTCATTCCATAATGTCGTGCTGTTGTTTACACACAGTCAGCTGCTTCTTTCTGGTGCAGAGAGGAGAGTTCTTGCTGATGCCGGCTGCAGAAGTAAGCCGTGTTGTTACTTGCAAGGATGTATTCAAACACTGGGACCTTGGTTGCTGCACTCAGCTGTTAATGTAGCTGGGGGGGTAAAAAAGCGTGATACTAAATGAAAAGAGGATGTTAGAGAGAAGAGAATGAACGGGGAGTGAGTAAAAAAGAGGAATGGAGAGTGATGATGGAGAGGTGGAGAGGCTGATGGGAGAGATGGAGGGAGAATTAATAAGGAGAGAAAGACAGGTTTTGAGTTAAAAGATGGGGAGGGTTGAGGTGAGGTGTAATGATGGAGAGGTGACGAGAGAGGCTGATGAGAGATGGAGGGAGAGAGAGGGAGAACAAAGAGAGATGTCACATATCTTTCATGTTGAGAGTGCTGGATAAGAGGCAGACACGGAAACACAAAGAGCTCGCTGAAGTATATTTGTGTGTGTGTGAGTGTGTGCGCATTCATGGTGTGCGCATTTTTTTGTGAAGTATGTGTGCAGTTTTCCATGTGAAAGAGATCCCAAGCAACAATTGTGTATGTTTTTGTGTGCATGAAAATACATGTCAGTCAGTGTTCATGAAAGAAACAAAAAAAAGACAGATGAGCGAAATACACAACAGAGGTAAGAGAAAGGAGAAAATAAAGATACAGTTATATGAAAGAGTAAGTGCATCCCAGGAATATGTGACTTTTTGAACAAATGTAGAATGAGATTTGAACATTTTTTTAACAGTGTGGACAGCTAAATATAAAAAACCTGAACAATTAACACTTAAAATGAACCTTTTGTTGTCCCTTTTACACTTTGAATGGACTGATATGCTACTTTTCTATGTTGAAAAGGTAGGTAGACTCCTACATATATTGTCTGTTCAAAAGTTAGTTAAAACAAAGTCAGGTGCTCCAGATCAGGTGTAAACGATTAGATCATGTAGAGCAAATAAAACGAACAGAAAAATTCTGTTTAATATAAACTTCAGACATTTAGCTCTTTGTTTTTGAAGTAAGCGCTGTCATTCCCAAATAAAGTGAACTCTCTGAGGACTTAAGAAAAAAGTTATAGGTATGTATAAGTCTGGCAACTGCTTTAAGGAAATATTTTGGAAGTAAATGATTCCATTAAAGGAAGATCAAATACAAATGGAAAAGTTTTTCTTTTAGTAGTAACAGTTTGTTAAGGCCAAAGCACGCCAGGCAACAAAAAACAAACTGAGGTATCCAAGTCTGCTGAACATCATCACAGGATCTGCAGATAAGTTTGGTCAGCCTTGATGTTATGCACAAATATACTACATGAAAGACACTGAACAATTTTGACCTGCATTGGAGGTGAGCCAGGAGAAAAACTTTATTGTCTGCACATAACTTCAAAGAAAGACTAAAGTTTGCCAATGATTATCTTGGCAAGGCAACCGTGATTTCTACAAGGTTTTCCTCTAGAGAGAAAATTCCAAGATAACCTTGTTTGGCCACAACACAATCAGACAGTTTGTAGGGAACTAAAATCCCCTTTAAATCAGGAGAACCTCTGTTAGAGCCCAGGGTGATGGTGTCATGGTTTAGGGCAACCTTGCTTCGGTCTCGTGGCCTTGTCAATTTACAATCATTAAATCAACATTGAATTCTCTGTCATACTAGAGGTGCTTGAGGAGAATGTGAGGTCATCTGTTAAAAAGTCAAAACAGAAAAAAATTTACCTTTAAACTGGAAAGCGGCTGTAAAAGAAGAAACTAAGTGTCAACGTCTTAGCTGAATCCTAAATAAATGCTGTAAAGAGCTACAAAACAGACTGTACTAGGAAAAAGAGACATAGCTCAATTGAAAAAGTTCTGCATGAAAGAGTGTGTAAGTATTTCACATAGGCTGGTGGACGATTATGTTAAACATTTACATGAGGGGGGAATGTAAGTTACTAAAGACAAGGCTGCATTTATTTTTTTATTTCTTGCTCAAGATGAGAAAAATATCTCCATAAAGTTGTTGAATAAATGATATCATGAGTGAATTCTTATTGTTTTTACTTAATTACATTTGCTTAATTCCGTAGATAAAGTTTCAGTGAAGATTAATAGTTTCACATATATGTTGTAAAAAAAAGAAAAAATATTTAATGGAGTGTACTTTCACTTGACTGTACAGCACTTTTCAAGGACAGGAGACGGCAAGTACACAAGTACAGGAGCCAGAAAAAGCTGAGCGGCAAATGGAGAGAGGGAGAGGATGGAAAGAGAGCATGAAATGGAGAAAGAACATAAATGAGAAATATGATTGATTGAAATTACTGAAAGGAGAAAGAATGAGGGAGTAGAAAAGAGACAGTGTAAAGGAGAGAGGAAAAAGTGATACAGCAGTTAGAAAAAAGCAAGTGGAGATAAAAGAGAGAGGAATGTGAGAGGGGAGAGGGAGGGAAGACGTAATAAGGTTAAAAAAAGGACAGAAACGTATAACTGGCAAGAAAGACAAAGCAAAGTGTTGAAAGGAGAGTGTGAGAGTGAATGCACAGGAGGAAGAAGGTGACAAAGAAGAGGCAGGACAAGAGAGACAACACCAGAGGAAGATCACACAGTAAAGCTTAGATAGATGGATAAATAGATACAATGTCATGTCAGAGACAGAGCAACACTTCCTGTATCAAGACAAGCAGGTCCTCCAAAATAAATGACAAAATATGTGGTTTTTATTGTCTGTCATACAATATGGACTTTTTAACAAAAATGACTGTGTTGAGTTTAGATAAAGATTACAGCCATGTTTTAAGTAACTTGAGTATTGCGATTTTCCTTTTGAGTGAGCGACACACTTCAGTGTTCAAACCGTCCACAGCAACCTGCCGTCTGAAACATTTTACAGTCATATAACAGTGTCACTCTACGTCTGCCATTGGTCCTGACAAACATCTATAATTCACAGGACCACTAGAAGTCTGGGCAGATAAACAGTAGGAATAGATCAATCTAGGTTTTACTCTCCTAGTACTAATTCTCTTGCCTCGCACATCTGCTAAAATACACAGAATACCAATCCAGCCCCAGTGCTGTCTTTAATTTAAATTTTAAAAATATGTACACTTCACTATGTAGAACTCATAGGAATAACTCATATATAACGTAACATGCAAAACGATGCAAAAAAAAAGTTCTTTGCCAAAGTAAAACTCAAATACAAAGAATTCAAGACACTCCTCCAGACCCAAGTGTAACACTGAAATTTCCTCTAAAGCAGCAAAATATGTCAGAGCATGTCACAGCCTCAGGGAGAACCAGTGAAACAACACACGTAACCGAACTGAACTCCTTCAAAATCTGCCTTTCTAAATTTTATTTGATGTTTTTTTCTTTTGTAGGTCTCTCTTTTTCTTTTTTTTTAATTAAACTGCTCTCATTTGTTTTTGTTTCATTAAAGTATCTCATGTAGTCTAGTTATATTGCTGTAAAGTGTGCAGCACAGTGTATTTATGTAGAGTACAATGAGACAAGGTGGTGCTGTACTTAATTATGTTAATGCCCATAAAGCAAATATGAATTTAGATAGAGGGTTACATACATGAGAAGAAATAAAGATAGCAAATGAGTAAAATGACACAGAAAATAGAGAGATAGACTGAAATTGAGAGCAAAAGAACACCTGACAGCCATAAAAAGAAGTAGGGGAATAACTCGAGAGGGAGGAGGGATGAAAAAGACGGACAGGAAGCCTCTGAAAGATAGAGATAGGAGTGAGAGGGATGGACTGAATGAGGTGGAGAGTAAATGCAGAGAGAGAATCGAGCAATAGAGTGAAAATGAGCAAGAAAACAGAGAGGAAAAGAGAGAATAGTGTCTCGCTCTCATCAGTCAGAGCATTGCTCATCCGGAGGCAGAGGCTGCCTTTGTCACCATGACGGATCCTCGTTGTTTGTGA
>JAQMCX010000046.1:2591053-2601895 GCA_029814765.1 Acanthurus leucopareius
TCTCTTCTTTGTTACAGTAAAAACATAATTATTATGAGCTCCATGTTTATTTGTCTCTGGTTTCCCTGCAGCTCGAGTTAATGCAAAGAAGAGAGTTTCCGATCATCTCGTTCTGCAGTGATGAAGAAACAGAGGAAGAGGAGGCAAATAATGGCCAACATGAAGCAGCCTGTTTATATTCTGCCAAATGTTGCTGTCAATAATAGAACAAATATATTTTCTCTTTATCTTGTTTTTAAAATTTTTTTTTTTACTTATAGCCAGTATAATGTGGTGTTTGTTTAAAAGTCATGTTTATGTCTTTTAGCACATATTTCATCTTCACTGCATCATTCTGTTCACTGCTGCATCTGATGAGCTTTATCATTAACCATATTAAAAGTATAAGTTTGACTCTCTGAATGTTTTTTTCTATAAAAAATATTTTTTTAAGAAATAGTGTCTATTGTGCACAGCTGATCTCCTTCACAGTGCCCATTTTTACAGGTGGAAAAGTCAAAGAAGATGAATTTTTGGACCAGACATGATGTTTCAGAGACATGGATCAATATGAATGAATTACTGTTCATGACTTCATTCTGATATCTGGAACATCAGTGTGTTTCTCTATTTACAGAACTGTTTATAAAAAGATTAAGAGTCTACAGCAGGAGACATGAATAGGTAAAGAATGAGCCAATTAATTAAACAGTTGTGAAATTCACTTAAATACACATATGTGAACCTCATGGTGGCGCTAAGACAAAAAGTAGAAAATAATCTGATTACTACGAACATCTGCTGTTTAAAAACTGCTTCTTCATCATCTTCTGAAGTATTTATAATTTAGAGCACTGAACAGCTTTGATGATGGTGGTCATAGTGTTTTCATTGATGCTAACTGACTTGTCCACAGATCTGAGATCAGATTGATTCACAGATATAGTGTCATTTGTCGCCATCTAGTGGACACTTTCATGTTCAACTATGGAGAAAAAAAAAGAATTTCTAATATTTATTATGCATCTTTACTCCTATCAAGTTACTCACGAAACCAAATACTGTTCACATCGTATTTCACTTTCACACACACACATACACATGTTTATGAGTAACAGTGGACTGCCTGTTTTCTCTGCTAACAGTGGTCTCGTATGTCTGGTTTTTTTTTTTTTTTTAAAAAATCAAAAACAGAAAAGAACATTCACTTTTAAGGTCTTTAAACACAATATTACTGAAAATGTGCTTTTTAATCTTTTTAAAGAAATTGCTGAGAGGGGACTTGACCCCCCTGAGCAATGCCTATCAATCCAAGAGGTGATTTCCATAACAATAGTGCAGTAGAGCTCTCTGTGTGCCAGATCTTCTTTAACTTAGTGTTTG
Organism: Acanthurus leucopareius; assembly: GCA_029814765.1. Lineage (NCBI taxonomy): Eukaryota > Metazoa > Chordata > Actinopteri > Acanthuriformes > Acanthuridae > Acanthurus > Acanthurus leucopareius. The sequence continues at coordinate 2,592,416 of JAQMCX010000046.1, forward strand.
TTTACTACCAATTATTTCTTTCTTTCAGTCAAAAACAATTAATTTAACATGAGTATTGTCCATTTTTAACATGTCTTTGTGAAAAAAAATGTCTGAAAAATAATCAGGATAAAAAAAAAAATTCATGTTTCACTTGTTAAACAGTTAAAACGTAGCAGCCAAAACGAACACTAAAGAATGTGAAAGTAGCAACACTTTTACACAATTTCACAATTTATTTTACATCGTATAATGATATAATCGTACAATACATTTTACATTATCTTACATTTCACATATTATTTTCATTATGTATTATGCATCTTTACTGCTGCCAAGTTACTCACTAAACCCAAATATTGTACACGTTTTATTTCACTTTCACACACACACAAACACACACACACACACGCACACACACACACACAAACACAGCCTTTAGTCTTTACCAGTGTTGGATTTTGTTCTTCCATATTTATTGGTGATGACTTACATTTAATGAGGGAACAAATGTTGAAGTCAGTGTAGAATTTCATGTACAAATCAAAAGACAAAAAACTTTTACTAACAAACAATAACAAGTCACAGTTTTCATCATAAAATCTCAGCACCTTTTGTTTTTTCTGATGTTTCAGCTCAGAGAAGAAGTGCTGCCATGTATGATTTAATTTGAACATAAAAATTTAATCTGAATATAAAAAAAGCACAAATACATGTAGTAACATGAATTGTAATAACACAAATGTCGCATCCAGAATGATTTTTTTTATGTTCTTACGTTAAAGTATTGAACAATAATCAAAAAATATACAATGACTGTTGAATATTGAATGATTAGTCAACAATCAGCTTAACTCTTAATGTCTCTGAAAGATAATGTAAACATTTTGTCAAAGCTTATTGATAAGTAGTTTATTGATAAATTAAAAACTAATGTGTAGTGTTTTGGATTTACTAGATATCTAAGGATCTTTTAAGAACCCTTTAATCAACAAACCTCTTGAGGTCATCACGGCTCGAATAAACAGCAAAACAATGAGTCCACCTTTTTTCTTCATTATATTCAAAAAAACAGTGAAAAAAACAGGACTGTTACCCAAGAAAAATGTACAACATGTGTTGAAAATTAAAAAGCTCTACAGGATCACATACTTCTGCTAAGTAACTTCAGAGAGAAGTTACTAAGCTGCCAAGACTTTAAATTAAAACTGTGATGACTTTACGTCTTTATCTGCTGCTTGGTTCACTCGTTCATCCATATGATCATTAAAACCTTAAATAAGATCATAGAAAAAGCACAGCGGTTTCATCTTTGACTTGGAGAAACAAGAACAGTTGGTGGATCTTTTGAATTTTTTCAATATACATAACCTTTTTCTCATCTTTGTCTTGTTTAAATACATTTTTGTTCGGTACAATTGTCCCTCATTACAACGCAGTTCATTTTTCACAGCCTTGCTGTTTCGTGGATTTTTTTTAATGCAATTTTGCATGCTTTTTTTTACAGCGTATGAATGCACATTGTGTTCTACGTCCTGATTGGCTAAGGGACTGTAGACCATTGTCAATCAATCTCCTCCATGCCATGTCTCCTGTACAGTACAGAATGCGTTCGGCTTGCCAAATTTACATAAATGTTCGATCGCTGGCAATGTGACTCTGAAGTGCTGTATGTTTGTGTAAAGTGTGTGGTGAGGGGTTTTACAGCCTTAAAACATATATAATTATTGTAAAAAATAAAGCTGACTACTTCGCGTATTTCGCCTATTGCGGGTTATTTTTAGAACGTAACCCCCGTGATAAACGAGGGACCACTGCAGTCTCTTGCCTTTAGTTGGATAGCATCCAAATTAAAGTAGAGGTGCTTCATGCAGACAAATAAAGAAGCTGCACTTGATGAATAGATTTATTACCCTGCTGGTTTTGTCTATAAGAGAGGCAAATATTATGCTAGTGATGCAGTTTTTCAAGGCAACATTTGTCCCAAATCAATAAGGTCACTCAGTTAATCATTTCAATCCATGTGCAGTGTTTCTGTAGCATTCATAAAGTTTTCAAAGTGAACTTTGTTTGTTGATCTTTAACATTATTTTAATATTTGATTTCATTTTAAAGTATTTTATAGTTAACTAAACATTTTGCTCTGTCATCAGTTTCATACTACTAAGTTGCAATTATTTAATATTTTCATTGTTTTAAATAGAATTACAGTAAATAGTATTTTGTGAAAATGTGTCTCAAGGGCACCAGCAGAATATTTCATGGACTGATTGATGTAGACATGGTTGACCCTTCTATATCATTCATTCATTCATATGTACGTACGTACATACATACATACATACATACATACATGCATACATGCATACATACATACATACATACATACGTACATAACATTACCGCTTCTAAACACCCCTCTACAGACCTGTTTCACCGTGATTTTCCTCATCAACTACAGAAAGATTCTTGGTTCAATCTTATTTCTCCTTTCTCTCTCTCTTTCTCCCTGTGTGGATGTGGTCTATCATCTTGCGGGTTTGATCACTGAGAGGAGTTTGTGTGGTCTTGCCTATCTCAATTGCAGCTTGAAGGTGCTTGACATACCATCATGCTTGACATCCTGTTTACAATAACTCTACTTGATTTCATCACTTTTTTGTATTAGATTTATTATATTATACATTTTTCTTACTTTTATCCTGTATACTCTGTACCAACAACAAGTAGCAAAAAAAGAGAGGACTTTAAACTTGATTTGTACTCTTGCAGGCAAAAAGCTAAGGAGATACAACTCCATGACCCATAAATACATGAAAAGAAATGCAATATTGTTTGCAGTTATGCCTTTTGGGGCTCTGCCAAACTGTCTTGCATAATTAATAACATAATCAGGATGCAAACCCAACGCACACTCTCATTTGCTGCTGCTGGCACCAGTATAGAGTGGAGAAAACTAATTTTAGATGAGAGGAATTAGCCTTTCATTATAACATTAATGAGTCTATACATAAGTAGCTCAATAATTTCCCCTTTACATCCAGCGTATTTCCCATTTCCATCACTGCACAAATCATTTATTCATATTTTAGATTCTCATTTTTGTTATTAATACAGCACCTTGTTGTTTCTCTGTTGAATATTTGAGATAACTGTGGCTTTGTTCTGATTTTTCTGTCCTATTATTTATTTGAAATAGCCAGTATTCTTTGCCAACAATCTGTTTTAAACTATGTCTGACTACGTGGTAAACATATCTAAAGAAACTTTTTTTGTTCTGTTTTTTTTTTTTTTTTGTCAAACTGCCTAATGATGAATGTTCTTCTCTAATGAATAGACCATTACTGAATCACTAAAGCCTATCAGTCACTGATGTGTAACAGTTACTGCATCTTGTACACATAGTCAGAAAAGTGCACATCATTATTTAAGTGTGATCAAAAAATAATCTATGGTTACATTTTACAGTTTTAAGTTTAAATGTCCACCTGCAGGTTCTTGACATGAATTAATCTTTGTAAATAAAATGAATTAAGTCAGAGACTGATTTAAATGTTCTTTATTTTTATTCTTTTAAAACATACAAATTAAAGGTTAAAAATGTATCCTTTTAAAATAAAACATTAATTTAATGAAGGGTTTGTAAAATTATCTCATTTTGAGAGTCAACTAAACAACAACAACAAAAAAAGTTCAAGTTAAGTGATTAAATAAATTTTTAATAAAGGAATTTGATTATATTACATATACTTCATAGTAGCAAAGTTTGTGGTTCTTTTCATTTTCGTATTCTCTCAGGAAAGCAGTTATTAAGTCTCAAATAAATGCTCCGTTGAAACTATTTGATACATACAGACGCGTTGATTCATTACTTGCATTTGGACATGAAATGACCTTCATCAATAAAAAAAGGGCAGTTGGAGTAGGTTTGGTCATTATTCCATTGTAATTTTCATTCTGAGCACTGATGGACTTGCTTTGACTAGACTTTGACTTGCCTGATAACCACTCCAGACGTGACTTGAGCTTTTAAAACACTGGCAGCTCTGAAGCCTCATTTATAACTGTTGCCTGGAAAAGGGCGTATATGATTACACTACTTATGGACATATGCACACGTTGATGGACACTTTAACTAATGCGTACACACAATGTGAATCAATAGGGAATAAGAGACTCTTAGCAAAGTAGTAAAAAGAAAAATGTTTCTTTTTTTTAATGTTCTATATATGCACTCCTGGAAAGCTTAATAATATAAAGCCTGGGTAAAAGTGTTGCTGCCAAAAAGCACATGGTTTGTTCTGCCAGAAAGAAGCATCTTTTTTTCAATAAATTTATCAGAATTGACTTGCACAGGTCATTTACTAGTTTACAGTGGTTAATTTAATTATTTCTCTTAAGCTTTCAAAGATGTGGCTGATTTACATATTCACCTCCACAGTGTCTGTGTGATGCCCCTGTGGGATCATCAGGGAGTGTTTTTGCTGCTGTTGTCATCTTGGAGGTGTGTCCCTAACCTGTCCCTCTCACTTGCAGTGGCTTGATTGGAGTAAATCAGCAGACCTAGGCCCAGTGTGATGAAGTTACTTAAGTCCTGCAGTTGCTCTAACTAAGTCTCTCTCTACACTGGCTGTCTTCACAGGCACACCATCGTTTGGTTTAGTTTGTTTGGTTTGGTTTGGTTTGGTTTGTTCATGCTGTCCTGATTTTGCCTTTTGTTGTGTTTGCACCTTACAACGCTATCACACACACACCTCTTTCACTCATTCACATGTTACACAACTGACTTACTGTTTTTCACATCCCATTCTGTAAATGTTTGATTTGGCTACTTAATATGGTCTAATTTGGTTATATTTGATTTAATAAATAATTATTTAAATGTTTATCATTGTGTTCTTCCTTTTTTGCTGTGACCGCCTGAGCCAGATCATGACACTCATACGCACTGTATCTGCATTCATCATAACATAGGGGTACTCCATGGTATGAACAGTGATGTGGATGAAATTCAGATGTTAAAGTACTCATACATGAGTGCACCAGTCCAGTTTAAGCACTTTGTTTGTTTGCACCACATTGTGTGCACCTCAGACACAAAAGACAAGGAGATGTGTAATAATGCCAAGATTCAACTACGTGTGTATGTGGATGTTTGCGTATGATGCACAAATTTTTTGCATGCCTTTGCATGCATGCATGCATACTGTGCAGCCAGCTTTGCTACTCTCACTACTGTGTCTGATTGCATTGCGGTCAACATGAGTTTGAAGCCGTATGCAGTCTGTCAATGCAAGCTGGTGAGCTGGCACAGTGTGAATATGACTAATAGCTTAGTGTATAATATAGCCAGAGAGAGAGAGAGAGAGAGAGGGAGAGAGAGAGGGACAGAGAGAGATCTAGTTGGTTGTAAAGCTACAACCCCAACTGTGAGTTACAGATTTTGTGTCTCACAGTTACATGCCCTAGAAAGATGTGTGCTTGTCTTTGTGTGTGTATATAAGTGTGCAGTATGTGTATTTTTTTAAGGTGCTTTTGTATTTGTGTACTGCAAAGGCGTGTGCATGGACTGTGCGTCTAAGTTCATACATACAGGCTTAAACATCTGTTTATATAAAGTCAATGATAGTTCAAGTTGGTAACTGTGCTAAATAATTAATCTATTGAGTGGTTTTGTGCATATATGTATCTATGTATATGTGTGTGTGCATGTGTGGGCGTGTGTGCGAGTGTGTAAATTGGAGGTGCAAAAGTCAGCTGCCTGCATTTTTTGTTCTAAATGTTTCTGCTGCCTGGTCGCTGCCTATCTTGTATTGCTACTGAAGGTTGAATCCGCATCTATATGTGTGTGTGTATATTTGTCTGAGGAAGTGTGTGTGTGTGTGTGGGTGTGTGTGCTTGTTGGTCTCATGCTGGGAGGTTCTGCTTGCTCTGCACACAGCTCTTTGTATGTGTGCCCTCCTCTGCTCTGTTTGGATTGGTTTTCTGTGTGCCCTTGTTGCTTGTGTGTGTGTGTGTGTGTGTGTGTGTGCGTTAGTGCACACCACTGTTTGTGGTGGCTTTATTGTGTGTGTATCTCTATTCGTGCTCACAATTCTGAGAGTGCACGTGTGCACGTGTGCGCCTTTTTAGTGTTTTGTGTGTGTGTGTGTGTTTTTTACTGTGTGTGTGTATGTACTATGCTGCTCCCCTTCCTCTGCCTCTCCCCCTCCCTCTTTCTCTGTTTCTCTTCCTCTCCTTCCAGAATAGAGGGGCCATCAATCAGAGGCAAGGGGGATGGAGGGAGGGGAGGAGGAGGAGGAGGAGGAGGACGCGAAGAGGAGGAGAGGAGTTGGCTCAGCGCCAGGGAAGAGGAGCTGGCACGCTGCCCAGAGGAGACCGAATGAGAGAAAGAGAGGGCGGAGAGAGGAAAACAAGACTGAGCAAGAAAAGAAAAGAGAGGGAGGGCAGAGGGAGGGAGGGAGATTCTGGGAGAGAAGCAGGGCACAGAGATAGAGCAAGAAGGAGAAAGAAATGAAAGAGAATAAGAAGGAGGGCAGGGAGAGAGAGCAAAAGAGCATGGCCAATTGCACTGAGGGAAAACGAAGCGCGAGGACAGAGAGAGAGAGAGAGAGAGAGAAGGAGAGGATGCTGTGGAAGTAGAAAAATGAGGCAGCAGAATGAAGAAAGAAGATGGCTGATTGCATGGAGAAAAAGAGGAAAGAGAGGGAGGGTGGGGGGTTGATGGAGAGGAAGCAGGGACGGCTGTTTTCATTGAATAGCTGTGTGCCTGCAACCCCAATCAGTGGGTGATTAGTACGTCATTGGCTACAAATATTTACCTTAAACTGAGGGGAGAGAGGAGAGTAGTCCAATTAGAAAGCAGGGGATGGAGATAAACTCTGGGACTGTGTGTGTGTGTGTGTGTGTAAGTGTGTGTGAGCGCATTTGATATTTATATACCCTTTTGACTCTTTAAAATAAATGCAGCATAAACATGCAGAGCACAGACTGTGTAGAATACAATATGGCCGTCTCCAAAAAAAACTTGGATAGCATTTTTCCTACTTCAATTAAAAAATCCCACAATCCAGTGCTTTGGCCATAATAGAGACTCCACATGTCATGATGACACAAAATGCTAATGAATCATATTACAAGTGTCTTAAGTATCTATTTACGACTCAGTGTTGAGTGTATGGCTACAACTGAGGATTAATTTGACTGTCAGATAATCTGGTTTTTCTAAATTGCGAGTGGAGTAGTGTAGTATTTCTGTCATTTTCAGCTTGAGAAATAGACCTAAACAATTAATTGATCATCACAATAGTTGTCATTAATCTTCAGTTGATTGACTAACTAGTGAACTAGTGAACAACTAAATATTTTTAGACTCAGCTTGTGTCTACTTTTACTGTAATTTCACAAACATTGTATACATTTTCAGGCAATTTATTCAACTGATCATAGAAAGTATTAATAAGTAAGAATATCACATACTGTCTATTGCATATATATGCTTTTGAAGTTGCCTGTTACAATGACAAACATCTGCAGTTGGAGGTTAGGAAGCTCATGCAGCTACTTCAAAGGATTCAAACCAGCAACTACTGTGATAACAAGTTAAGAGAGGCAGGAGGAACTGAAGTAAAATAGGATCTAAGAGAGATGGGCAGAGATTTTTGTCGAAAGCAATTACAGTGAGTAGAGGAGTGGGGTATCATTCACACACACTTACACACACACACACACACACACACACACACAAAGGCCCCCATCTAAAGCTGGCTCGCTCAGCCATAGTGGGACTCTGAGGCTGGCACAGCTGGCAGTGCCTGAGCACAATGGGCACCATCTCCCTCCTCCCATGCCAATCTCAACCCACACTCATCACATTCAAATTCACCAAGCTTTATTGGCAAGATGAACGCGGTCACTGTTGCTTGCTGTCGTGCTGGGAGAACAAATATCACGCTGATCTTTCACAAGGAGGTGGCTCTCCCCTTGATCCAGTTCAAGTCCACTTTGGTATTAAGAGTTAAAAAAATGAAAAAGGTAAAGAAAACATGAGAATTTTTATTTCAGGTCGTTTCTTTCATTGAGCTCATCTGCATTTCTGGTCTTGATGTGAGGGCTTTATGTATGAACCTCCATATATCAGTTTCTGCCTCATACAAGCCTGTCGATATGCTTCAGTTACACAACCCCAGATTCCTTGTCATTCCAAGCATTTAAAGGAAAATAGCCTGTGAGGCAGATACTCTAACAGGCCCCCCTCCCTCCAAAACAAGCTTTGTCTTTGTCAGAACAGCCAGACGCCAGCTCATTATTTAAAGAAAAATCCACGTGCAGTCAGACACACTGTTACACCATCAGCCTGTGATGGCTTGTTTTGTGAGTGAGTGTTATTATTTCCTTTTTTAATGTACCCACCGCCTTATCTACCCACCTGTCTCGTCTATTTCTACTTCAGTTAGTCATCACTACATTTCCTAGAATGCCTTTTGACAGCCCTCACAGAACAGGCAGAAACGTGTTGCATTTGCGCTGCGGGTTTATGTGGGTGGGGAGGGAGTGCAGTAGCAAAAAAAAAAAAAAAGGGATATCGGTTGCGAAGTTGATGAGAGAGAAAGAATTTTTCTAGTCAGGAAAAATTAAGAATTACATCTCTTGTCTCTGCACTGCAGTCTGGTCTACTGATCCAAGTGTTGGTAGGAATCAGTTCTGCTGCGTTTTGAACTCTGATGGATTTCTTCCACTTTGGAAGTTCAATGCAAGTGCAAAATGTTGGATCTAGACAGAATGTATTTCTGTGACACCAAATATGACCTTGTGTTTTTGTTTCCATTTACATTACATTTGACTGTTGGAGGTTTCTTGATCACATAGTCTTAGCTATTGCCCTCCATGCCATGCTATAATAATATAATAATTTTGCTATAAAAATGGACTTCAGCACATGATGTACAGCAGACAAAAGCATATAGAGCTACACTCAAATTTTCTTGATACTTGAAACGGCATCTTATTTGGAGAATTTTGCTCGACTCTTTGCTTCTGCCAAGCTGCAGAGATCTCTTTCCTGGCCATGAATGTGCTGTCTGTTGCTTCTTGTTTCGAGGTGATCATTTCCAATAAATCAATTTGCTTTGTCTAATTTGTTGGTGCCGGTTGGAACATGTGGTTACTTCTGTTTTTTTTTTAAGTCATTCAAGATACTTGGTCAACATGGAAAATATGTGTGCATGGTATTGGATCAGGTACCGGCATTCTAAATTTCTGTAATATATATATATGCGCATGTTTTGTGTGTGTGTTTGTGCGTGCATGTGTGTGTATAACCTTTTCATATATATCAGGTTGTATCATTATGCCACACCATGGCATAACTGTTATTTTCTGTATGAACTGCTAGCTTGTTTTTACCATTCTGTCAGTAATCTGATGAGATGACAAGTTTAAGCACCCTGCCCCTGTGTGTGCGTGCGTGTGTGTGTGTGTGTGTGTGTGTGTGTGTGTGTG
>JAQMCX010000046.1:2603227-2614099 GCA_029814765.1 Acanthurus leucopareius
TGAGATGACAAGTTTAAGCACCCTGCCCCTGTGTGTGCGTGCGTGTGTGTGTGTGTGTGTGTGTGTGTGTGTGTGTGTGTGTGTGTGTGTGTGTGTGTGTGTGTGAGGCTACAACAAGCTAATGCACACACTTGCTGTGTGGTGGAGGCTGATCAATAACATTGTGTTCTGGTACATATATGACATGGTTGTAGCTGCAATGCTTTAATTTGCATCAGTTGATGTATTTATTAATAAAAATGAGTCAGAGAAGTCACTTTCGGAAAGGGTTGGGAATTCCACTGAGTAAATTCTGAATGTAGCTTTATTTTCATTAATTCATTATCATCATCATCATTGGTCACTCAGAGAACCAATTATTATTAAATCTCTTCTATGCTTAATTAAGTAGATTTATTTTGTCCTCATATAACATTTTAGCTGCCAACTTCATGCAAAGTGGCTGATTTTTTCCTCTGTTGACACATAGAGCTAATCCTCCACGAAATCTGCAATGAAAGAAAAACTTCTCTATATCTGCTGTCTGTTTAGTTACATCTATTGGTCTTGCTTTCAGTCTAACTCATGGCCACCTTAGAAAAAGTCGATTAAAGCAGCCTCATAGATCGACCATGTTCAGGTCAGTTCTGTCTTATCCAATTCAATTCTGACTTCAGGTTCAGCATCAGTCCTGTCAAATTGGCTTTTATCCGGCCAAAACTGAGCCAGGCCGTTTGAATTGATCTGTGGCCCGAGGACGACCTGTTGTTTAATAGGACTTGTGGTGTAGTTGCAGAGACATAACTGAGGGGAGGGGAGTTGATTTAGAGAGGATAATGCGGTGTGTTTGAGTGATTTTAAGAAAAAGGGTCTATTTTGCCATGAAACTTTCCTTTCCTCCATGTTGAAACATTTCAAAGTTGTGCAGTTCAAAGACTTGAAGCTCAAGTTAATCCAAACTGAAAAACAGATGCTCAAATATATTTGAAAGGAGCTGTTGAGGTTATTTTTTACCTGTGTGCTGCTATTATGAGGCTCTGTGGGGATCATTATGAAAGGTAGGGTGAGCAGACAGCCTGGAAATTTCAGACAGATTATGAAAGACATTAGGAAAGATATGAAAAGACATATTACTAATATTAATGAAACATCAGTGTTTCAAATACATTAAATTGTACTGACTGTCACAATAGTTTCTGTGTTGACTGCTTCTCTTTGGGTTAGGGTAAGCTAAGTTGTTGATGTTAGCACAGTGTTTAGTACATAGCTGTCATTCAGTATCGACAAGTTTATAATGTTAAAATTCTTCAGCTCTGACACTAAAAAGATGCATCCATAAGATGCATAAAGATAGTCTGGACTGGAAGTATTAGCAAAACAGAGCAGGACTACCTGGAAAATTAAGCAATCATTCATGGGAGAGCTGAACAGTCTGATGACCTATGTAATTAGCAATCAAATTAACTGATTTCAGTTTATCCAGACTTCAACAATTGCAGCTCTAACAGCTTAAACAGCAGGTAAGGGTCAGTTTGGGATGGCTGTAACTGTAGCAATAAAGAGAGAGATGTTGGAGAGGAGACAATGAAAATATTTTCAGTGAACCACCTCTTACATGGTATTGTTTAAAATTTTATTTAAGAAAGCATTTGTGTTCCTCCTCCTACAAGGAAACATGCATATACAACCAGCTCTCTTGTTCCTCTGTTTCCTGTCAGTCAGAGGTAAGAATGAGTGTAAGGCTTGACTTTGATCATGTTGGAAATGTAAAGTCAAAAGAAAAGACAGTTGAGTCAAGCAAACAAACATACAAAAGGCTCAAAAAGAAATTAAATCAGTATAATGTACAGCAGCAAGAAATGTTTTCATATTGTAGGAACTCTCTTTTCTTATCTCTGTTCCTCTGGCTGTAATTTTTTCCTTTCTGTGGTTAGATACTATACACATACTTTACATGCAAATCTTGCAAAATACAGTGGGAAGTTTTTGAACAACCACACAAACACACACATAAACACACACACATGCATTTATTGACATGCTTGATATGATAAGACAGTGTCTGTCCTTGGAACAGTGGTGTGTGTTTGGTGATAGCTGGTTTATGAAGTCATGATGGGACTGGCTGTAACTGACAGGCTCGCTGATTGTGTGCGTTTGTGTGTGTGTCTGTGTCTGTGTGTGTGTGAGCCCTTGCACAATGTTGTATACATCCCTGTCAGTCATTGCTCTGCTCTCAATCGCCCCTTCCTGTCTCTCTCTCTCTCTCTCTCTTGTATCTTTAAGTGCCAGAAAAATGTTAGTAAGGATTGAAGGACAGAAAGAGAGAAAATGAGAGAAAGCAAAATAGATAGAGGGAGGAAAAAATGAAAAATGTATGCTGTAGTATGGCCGTGGTAATGTGTGACAGCAAAGTAGCAAAGAAAAAAACATCAGCGAGCGACTGATGTAAGAGGGAGAAAAAGGGCAGCTGAGAGAAAAGAGGGAGGATAAATTAGAATAGAGGGAAAGTAATAATATAGAAAAAAATGAAAGATGGGAGAAAAGGAGACAAAGCAAGTGAGTGAGAGATGAAAGAGAGAAAAGGGGGAGAGGGATGGGAGGAAGAGGATGAATAGGGTAATAATGGCTCAGTGTGAGAGCTGTTGTAGAAAAAGAGAGAACGGCTGAGTGAAGAAGAGAACAAAATGAGGCTGAGGGCACTCAGACAGATAGAATTAGACACACCGCAGAGGTTCACTGTGTGTGTGTGTGTGTGTGTGTGTGTGTGTGTGAGTGAGACACAGAGAGAGAGTGTGTGGTTGTGTTTTTATGTATTTGTGTGTGCAGGCAGCTGTATTCTGTGGATGGTTACTAGGTTTGCCACGTCTTCTTCTCTCTGTGCGTGTGGGTTTTATTTTTTCTGTCTGCGTGTGTGTGTGTGTGGGCTGGGGGTAAGGAAGAGCATTTTTATGGTTTTTACGAGTTTTAGCAAATGGACAAACGTAATGGCACTGAATGGCCGGCTGTGACAGGCTGAAAGCTTGAGAGAGAGAATTTCTTAAAGGTGCTTTTTGTGAATGTGTGTTTGGGCGCTCATATGATTGTGTGTGTGTGTGTGCATGAGAAGTAAAAGAGTGAGAGACAAAGACTGAAGTGAGTAAGAGTGTGTGAGGCCGAGGTAAATGAGAGTGTGATGGTGATGATCCAGATGATGACTGGAGTGCTGCCTCCATCCTTCCACCTCTGCTGCTCACTCCACCCAACCCCCCATATTAAGTCTCGTGGAGTTGTTGCTGACAGAAATCCTCGCTAATTACAAAAATGTTTTAATGCAGCAGATTCTTAATGTGCCATAAAGGTGTGTCACTCTCTGTTTATTGTGTACTAAGGTATTATTGTACAGTATGTGACACAATCATATATCCTCGTCTCTCTCCTTCTGTCTCACTGTCTGTCGTTTCTCTCTCTTTCCATCTCAGGCGGAGATTGTCAAACGTCTCAGTGCCATCTGCGCTCAGATTATCCCTTTCCTCTCTCAAGAGGTAAGTGTCACTACTGCCAAACACACATAAATACAAAATATACATGCACATACTCAGGAAACAATCATTCACACGTTGGTCCTATATCATATTTTTTCCCATTTAAATTAAAAAATTAAACTGAATAGATGCAGTTGTTTGCCAAGAAAATTAAATTAAAAAATAATTGGAATTCTAAAAAAACACCCATTGCTATACATGTGCTGAGTTTAATAGTTTCTCCCATTCTGAGTTTTGCACTGGTTGTATGTTTGGCTGCAAAATATTTATTGATATTGATAAATTGATGGCCAGAACTTAATGTTATTGCTTAGTAATTTATATTTGCTGTCATCAGTTATAAATAATACCATGTTGCTCTCATTGACCTAACATGCACAGCATCTACATATTCTGAAACAGAAAGTTTAAGACATATACCTTTAAAGTGGGTTTGAAAGCTTCCAACAAACACAGAGAGGAAGACATATACACTGTGGATTAGAGAGCCCAACATACCATTACCAGTGTTCAAAAAGAAAGACAACACCATTGTAAATTGCAATACATGTTCTGTGAGGCCCTGAGGGGGAGGAAGAAGTAGAGATGTAAGCCAGATTTGATAAGGTCAGACCCAAAAAAAAAAATCATCCTTCTTTGTTCTTTACATTTTGCCTTTCTCCCCCTCAGGTGTGCATAAACTACAGGTTATGAATGTTTTTTAATAAATAAAATGTGAAATTATTGGTTATCTAATCAGAATCAGCAATGAGAAGCAGGTAATTATTCGTTATTATCAGGCTGAAAAAAATTACTGAGCTGGCTGAAAGACAATTCTTATTGAGCATCATTACCTGTATGTGAGTTGTGTAGAATGGAGTTCGAACCTGCAGACACGCTTTTTGTCTGATAGTGTGATTGTGCACTGCTGAGTGAGCTCCCTGGTCACAGCTCTGTCAGTTTGATCAATATTGACATTGTGTGTGTGTGTATGTGTGTGTGTGAAACTGCAAGCACTGTTGCACACATGCATATTTGCGTTTGTGTGGCTGATTACACTAGGACTTTGTGTAAACAGAACTGAGATTTTTAGTTAGTGTGGCTTTGACTGTGTATGTGCGTGTTTGCCTGGCTGTATGTACAGTGTGTGTGTGTTTTTGTGTAACTTCTTTGTTAGTGTTTTTGTGCATAAATGCATGGGTGCCCAATTCTTTTATATTTATACATCCTGTATAAGTAGAGTTCAGTTGTTGTATCACAATTTCTCAGGTTTGCTTCACATGTTGGTTCCTGCAGTGTCTCTACAATATATATTATGTTTACTTTACACTATAAACACACAGCAAAGGTAACAATGTAGTTTAACCTGCCTTTCCTTCCATGTGTGTGTGTGCTGTTGAATGTATGTGTGTGTGTCTGTGTCTCTGTGTGTGTAGCACCAGCAACAGGTAGTCCAAGCAGTAGAAAGGGCCAAACAGGTCACCATGGCTGAACTCAACGCTATTATCGGGGTGAGTCACCTCCTTTCATCGTGTAAAGGTCACTTAAGGTGTTTGTGTTTGTTCTTTTGTGTCTCAAAGGGGTATTTTATTGCACCAAATCTAGGTTCAGTCACAGAGACATTTTTTTTACTAGAAAATGCTTTGAAAGCATGCTATGAATTATTTGCCTAATGGGCAATTTAAAAGTTTTTTTATAAATGAAAATTGGTCTTAGAATGATTGTTTTTCTCAGTGTAGCCAGCTTATTATAATCAGATGTTAATCAGCTTCTCATCCACAGTATGGGGTGTGTTTTTGTTGTATAAACCTGATGACTAAGCACCAACTGCCGTGTTGTGTCCTGTTTTAGTCATTTTAACTAGACCAATTTTGGAAGATGCAACTGATTCTATCAAGACATTATAAATCACCGCTCAGGGTAAAATAATTGTTCAGTAGCAATTCAACCTGCCACATAACCCACAGAGGGTTTAAACATGGTGGCTTATGCTCAGCCTTTTCTATGTGGAAACTATTGATTCAAAAAATGCTTTGGAGAAGAAAAAAGTCTAATTGTAATCAGATCAGTCAATTCTAATGTCACCAGTTCTTGTCAGACCAATCACATTACTGTCTGCTCACTGAGCAACAAAACAACTGTGCCCTCAGTTTCAAGGATTCTACGTTAAACACTTCAGTTTATCAGCACTCCCTGGACAAGAGATATCTTATATGTAAATTAGACTTAAGCTAACATGAGTACGGCAGCTAGAAACTTATACTGTTAATTTTTTACACACCCAAAATTGACCTATGCTGCCATTTAAAGGACATGATGACTTGATCAAGAGCGACATGGTGCACACATGCTTGTCTTGACGTATATTTCTTTATGTACACACACACACACACATACACACAGAAACACACACACACAGTGCACAGCCACAGTGATGCTCCTGAGTGCCCTAGGAGACGGGGCTTTCCAGAGCTTGTCTGAGCACTGATCACATTACTGTCTACTTAAAGCCCTTTGTTCCTCCCAGCACTACAAATACTGCTGTCTCTAAGGTGCGTGCTGCTGTGAGTGTATGTGTGTCGAACACATCAGCTTGCAAAACAACACAAAAAAACACATCATAATGCTCCCTTCAGGATAATAGCCTTTCTTTATCTGTAGCTGCTCCTTTGCTCCTCATTCTCTCTGTCCGCCATCATCCTCTTTTTATTCTCCACCTTCTCTTTGTCTTCCTGTTCATTTTCCTTCTGGATTTCACCCAGAAGCATCTCTCCTTTTTTAATCTTTTATCATTCTCTTCCTCTTACTACGGCCCCTGTCCTCGTTTCTTCTCTCCCATTGTTTTTTTCTTTCTTTTTTTGTGCTGTCTTATCTTTTGCTCTCTCCGCTGCACACTTTCCCTCCTGCTTCCTGTGCTCATCTGCCCTCTATGCCTATCTGCTCCCTCTTGCTCATCTAATTCTCCTTCACTTTTCACTGCTTTCACCATGATTTCTCTCCGTTCCTCCCCATCATTTACTCTCTGACTCAAACATTTTCTTTCCTCTCTTTTACCCTCTCTGTGTTTTCCCTTGGCCTCTCGCTGCCTTTTCTTTGTGATAAATCCTATTTTTTTCACATTCTTTTCATCCTGCTTCCACTTCTTTTTGTCTCCACTTACTTTGCTTTTCCTGTGTATCCTGATCATTTAATTTCCTTCTCCCTCTCTTTCTTTTTCCTCTCTCTCTCATCCTCGGTGTCCATCTTTCTCACCTCTTATTCCACTAATCTCTGTAACATCCTTTCTTCCCTCATCTTATTTTCTTCTCTGTGTTGAGCTTTTCATGTGGATTTAATTTCATTCAACTTCCCTTCTTTCACTCATCTTTCTCACCTCCCCCTCTGCAAGCACAACACCCACTTCCTCCAACTTTTTCCTTCCCTCATCTCCTTTATTTTTTGCTGCTTTCTTTTGCTTATCTTTTTTTCCATGTCTTCTTTCCCCTGTTTTTCTAACCACTCACCCCCCTGTATGACACCGTCCCTCCCCGACCCCCTCTCTCTCCCCACTCCCATCTTTCCCTGTGGCCACAGCAGCAGCAGCTCCAGCACCTGTCTCACCACGCTCCTGGCATCCCCCTGACACCGCACCCATCAGGCCTGTCCCTGGGTGCAGGGGGCTCAGGGCTCCTTGCGCTGACCGGGGCCCTGGGGGTCTCAGCCCACCTCGCCTCCAAAGATGAACGTAACCACCTTGACCCTGAACATCTTAGAGGTAAAGATTCTTTTTGAATTTTTTCTCTGAAAATAGATTTAAATGTTCTGACAAAGTCATTTTCAAGGGCCAAATTCAGCAGAAGCAAAAGAACAACTACACACCTAGACAAATAATTATATCAAATTCATGACAACAAATAATAAATGAACACGATTTAAAAACTGTGCGACTGAAAATATAATAGATTCTTATTTGTGATCAAATAACTCAAAGGCACAATTTTAATATGAGAGAAACACTATTACATTTATACTTCTTGTTAGTCAGTGCAAATGTTTTGGCCAATGTAGCTCTGAAGTGTGTAACAGTGACAGTGAAAATCAGGCTGCCTGTCTTTTTTTTCAGTTCACTGTACACAAATTTTTCATTATGTGAAATTTTACACTATTGAACATTTAGAGAAGATGTTTAGCAAATTGAATACAGGGTCGAGGTCGATTAACAGACTCCAGAAAATCATTCAGAGTGAAACCTTCAGATAACGTGCCTGCAAAAAATAATGGAATGCACACATTTTCTAAAGTTTCCTTTAGAAAATGTGTGCATTCCAGCACACGTGTGCATTTGTATGTTGATTTCCACTGAATGTATTTCATACTAGAAAAGCTACAGAGCAGCAGTGAGAAAACAGATACAGAATAAGAAATATGTCATTTTATTATTTCCAGATAAAATTTAAAATGATACTACACAGTATTTATGGCAGGCTTTTGCATAATTTGTACAGCAGGTCACCTTTTGGACTTAGTTTGAACTCCATTGTTTGTATTGCCGTCATAATATGGACCAACATATTCATGGTGTTTGAGTGAATGCAGAAGAAACGCTTTCTTTCAACGAACTTTCATTCACCCTGATAGAATATCTTATCTTTTCGCCGTGTATCAGGCTCCGAGCCAAGAGAGACTTTCTCATGAATAAACTGAGAGCTAGAAAGAAAAGGAAACAAGAAAAAGAGTGAGAGTAAAAAGGGAGAGAGATAGAGAGATCAATGTGCTCATACTGGTGTGTTAAGCATCTATATGAGAGCTTATGCGTGTCTGGAGCTGTGTGCGTGTTTTTATTCGTACATAAAAGAGAAAAAAAAGAGGGAGAAGATAGTAAACATTGAAAGCAAGCTCTGTCTAGTTAGAGAACAGAGAGTGAAAGCTTGAGAGGAGACTGGAATCAGGGATAATAGCAGGTCTGTATCTTTATTAGAGAGGAGCCTTCGTAGTTCAACCTAACCTTGGCTGACTGAAAAACTGTTGTTATTATTATCAGGACTGACGTCAAACTTTTTTCTCTCTTTTCTCCTTTACCCCCCCCCTCACTATCTCTCTTTTTTCCTCTACTCCGCTCTCTTTCTTTACCTCTGTCCACCCCATCCCAGAGGGAGCGCCCAGCAGGGTGAGTAGTTGTGTAGTGTGTTCAGTGTGTCTGTGTGTGTGTGTGTGTGTGACAGTGATAAACTGAAGGAAATGGAGACGCGCTGTAAAGTGGCCTCTAAAAAAAGGCTCCATGCTGCTGGAGCTCAGCCAGGAGCAGCGCAGCTCAACAACAGCACAATAGCCACTCAGCGCTATCAACCTTGAGCTTCTCAAGGTTTTCTACATCACACTAACATCTGAGCTCGCAGCATTTCACTGTTATCAGGAAGAAGGATGAATTAAGGGAATGGATGAACAAGCAACGACTTGTTTATCAGCATCACAAATGTTCTGGTAATCTAAAAGACTTGCAGAACAAATGGAGGGATTAAAACCCAGACTGCCCAAAACGTGCCAGTCAGTATCTGTAAAAACTACTCGTGCCTAAAATTGTTTACTTGAGTGTCCCTGCATCCGGTACATAAAGTGTCAACTACAGGGGACTGCTGCTGTCTGATGTCAAAAAAGTACCAAATATTTCTCAACAGATTACACCTCTGAATCTGTTTGAAAAGATGTTTCCCAACAGAACCTGTGCTATTGTATAATAAGTTAATATTTGGTGGAGAATTGCACAACTGCCAGTGTTGTAGTAAAGGTGAGGACCACAGGGGGGAGGGTAAGAAACCTTATCAAATGAGGGATTTGCATGCATTTTTTAACCATTTAACCATTGTGCCAGAAAACCAAAATGTTGTTGAGCATGAACGGAAGAAAAATCTGAACAGTCTATATCTCAGTTTTTGCTATTCTTTCCTTCTTCCAATATGACTCTGTGTTTGTTAAAAAAAAAGAAACATAAACATTCTTCAGAAAAACTAACTAAATCCATGCATCAACACATTAAGTCCATACGAGTGTTCATCTTGCCTCAGGTTTTGCACATATTTTATGTCACTGTAGTTAGAAGTCCCTGTTAAGCGCCTGAAGACTGAATTCAGTGCAAATGGCCTGACTCAAATTCAGTGGACGTCTATGATTTGTCCTGTTCTCTGTGGCTGCTTTTTGGAGGCTGTGTGAAAACTCCTCAACTGTACTGGCTGTATTAGACAGCTGGGCTTCATCAGTGTAACTGTTGATAACATGGGGAGGGAGGAGGAGGAGGGGCTGGAGGGAGATGGAGAGTGAAATTGGAAAAGAAAAAAAGGGAGAGACTAAAGAGGAAGAAACAAAATAGAAAAAAAAGGGAGGAAAAGGTTGTTAAAAAATATCAGCAAGTCTTTGTTCTGGCTTTTATTGTGAAATGAAAATGATTTTAGAGCGCTACTGAATTAACTTCCCCTCCCTCGGTCTCTATCCGCAGTGAAACCCTTAGCATAATTTAATTGCTAAACACAATGCTGATTGTAAAGCACCAGGAAATATTTCTCTTATGAGTTGATGTTTGTGTTGAGCTTAGCCAAGCATTACAGAGTTTGGGAGTGGAGGGAGAGATGCATATCAATAAGCATTTGTCAGGCAGCCCCGCACCAGTAAAACATGTTGGAATTTCAAATGGAGGGGAAAGAAGGGACAGTGAGAGGAAGTCAGGAGAAGAGACAAGAAGGCAGCAGAGAAGAAAAAAAAAAGAAAAAGAAATAAGACAGGAAGTTTGTTGAGCTGCACTGAGGTCCATTGTGTGCTCTGTTGTCCCCCCCTCCACCTCTGTCCAGCGCTTCTTCCAGTGTGAGTCATTGGTGTGGTAAACCCTTGCTGCTCTTGTTCTCCCCATTGGGTAGGACAAGTGCATGACAAGTGGTCCTCACCCTACCTGCAATCCCTGCCCCAATGCAAAGTCAACATAATGCTTTGATCGTCTTTTCTGAGTGCTAAGCACCAGGCCAGGCTGTATAGTAAATATGCCCCCACAGCTTTATTGCCCAATAATGAGAATCATATTTTACATGGGGACTCCTGTGTTGAGGGGAGAGCCCTAATTAGCTGTATAGGCCGACCTGTGTGCTATTGTGGCTACATCTTAACCTGTGCTTACATCTGCTGTTCTGGCTCTGTGTGAGTGTGTGTGTGTGTGTGTGTGTGTGTGCGTGTGTGTGTGTGTTGGGCTTTCTGTTATTGTTTGTGTAACTAAAAAATTTGTTTTTTCTAGGGCTGTCAAAGTTAACTTGTTACGCGTTACGCGTTAATAACGCGTTAACTCGAAAATCCTTTTAACTGCACTAATTTTTTTAACGCGCGATTAACGCACGCACGGTCTGTGCCTTGCCAGCTCCCGTAGTTTCAGGAA
>JAQMCX010000046.1:2614199-2639457 GCA_029814765.1 Acanthurus leucopareius
AGATAAATCTATATGTTAAACTATATGTAAGCTATATGTGAGTGTTTTAATAATGATACTATTAATAATACTAGTAACAATAGCAATAATAATAATGCTAGTAATAATAATAATAATAATAATAATAATAATAATAATAAAAAAAAAAACAATTGCTCTGAGCATCAAGCAGAGCCACAGCGGAAGGCACAGCTAAGATCAGCAATCCGCTCGAGGTTGGTTTTCTTTTATGTTGCTGTTCAAGCTGCTTTATTTTATCTTCTAGTTCTTGCTGTCTTTCTTCCCTTTTTCTTTTCCTAGCACTTGTATATGAGATAATGTGGCCTCTAACATATGCCTTTGCACAGTCCCAAAGAGTGAGGGGTGTTATTTCCGGCAAAGTATTTGTATCAAGGTAGGTTTTTAATTCGGCTTTTACAAATGTGATGAATTCCCTATCGTTGAGAAGGGATGCATTCAGTCGTCATTGTTTAGTTGATGCTCTGTGGCCTATGTTCCATGACAAAAAAAGGGATGCGTGATCAGATAATATGATTGGGAGAATCTTTATGTCCTCTACCCTATACAATTCTGTCTTAGGATTAAAAAAAAGGTCGATTCTGGAGTAGGAAGAATGCCTATGTGAGAAAAAGGTAAAGTCTTTGCCTTTAGGATATTTGCCCCTCCAGACGTCCACCAGACCAGATTCTGCCGATAGATTTCTAAGCATGTTGCTCATCCTGGAAGTGGAAGTTTAAATCTAAGTGTTGGGACATAACACAGTTAAAATCCCCTCCTAACACCAAAAATACCTGAGCTATATTATAATATTAGTGAGAAGTTTGTGCCAATAAAGCCGGGCTCATCCTCATTTGGAGCATATATATTCATAAGGGATACTTCCAGTCCATGAATTTATCCGTTTATCATTATAAATCTCCCTGCTGAGTTTTAATGAACTTTAACTTTAGTTAATGTGAAATTGACTTGTCTATGTATCATAATAGATACCCCTCTTTTCCTACAGATGAGTGTGATGAATAAAGTACTCTATCTGCCCATGACTTTAGTTTCTCATGTTTGGTTTCTGAAATGTGAGTTTCTTGCAAGATTGCAATCTGGCAGCTATTTCTTTTCAATTGCTTAAGGATTTTCTTTCTCTTGATTGGGCTATGAAGGCTTTTAACATTATAGCTTATCACCTTGAGAGGTTGGAAAAATATTAATTTTACTCCAAAGTGAGATTGTAAAGGTAGGTAACATACCCAGATGGTGGGACTTAAAAGGTGGAGCGGAATTCAAATTTAGTATTTAGATATATTATGGTGTGGGTTGAGGTAAGTGGGTGATTAAAGACCCATTGTTGCATTGTGTAGGGAGGGGGAAGTACGGTGATTGAGCATTTGAATATAAGGGGGGAAAAGATGATTAAAAGGCAACATAACATAAAATAGATAAATAAAGATGGTAGATGAAATAAAATCAAGTATATAAGATCGTGGGTGTGCAGATAGAGACTGATTGCTACACGTAAAATAACTGAAAATTGCAAGCAGGACAACAGCATACACCTTGTAGTTTTTACACTTTAACTGAAGATTCTTGTCTTGAGAAAGGATGAAAATAAGAACTTTCTCTGTTGCTCTTATTCTTACAGGGTCCCTGAGGAACAAAGGGATCTTCATAAACAGAACTAAACACAGAACTATAAGAACCAAGAACTTAGCTGACATATGTGACCAGTTGGTCCTGTGGGGACACAGTTCCAGGCTGTGTCCCCATGAACATACAGCTGTGCGAACAGTTCCTATACAAGAGAGCTCGCCATGGTTTGGGTTAAAGAACAGTGTTTCTGAGTCTATGGATATGCACCTTAGGCTCTCACAGAGCCTCAGATCTCTCTACATATATATAAAAAATAAAGACATCATAAGCTCAATAACTTAAGTCTCAAATGTGGAAAATAGTAAATTATTTTTATCATGACAGCGAACATATGTGTGTATATTTAAGTAGTTCTATAATCACTATATATAAACACTTAGCTCACTGATTACACTGTGCAGAAGAAGAAAAAAATAAAATTAAATAAAATAAAAAAAAATTACACCCATCTCAGCCAGTTCACTTCTTGACATTCACAAAAGATCGCACATCCTATCACATTACTTTACAGATTGTAGTCCTAGCTTGTGGGATATGAGGCATTTTTATACAGACCTGATGCCTGTTAAGGATATTTACTGTCAGTCCTCCATTTCACCGGCTGGAAGGATATGTTTCTTGATATAGTCCATTGCCTTGGTAGCATCCACAAACTCCTGCTCCTCGTTGTTGTTGGAGATGCGAAGCCTAGCTGGATATAGTATACCATAGCGGACCCCTGGTTTCTGATGGGTGTAAAAGCTGCCCTGGCTCTGGCGACATTGGCCGTGTAGTCCGGGAATATAGCGATTGGGTTACTGCTAAAGTTGAACTGGCCGCCTCAGTCCCTAGCTCTTCTCAGGATGTCCATGGCATCTCCCTCATGTTTTTTTTTTGCAGTGGGGGAGCTTGACCCAGGCTGTTCAGCTATACCCGTGATCCAGATATTCCCTCTCCTCATCCTCTCCTCTATGTCTTCGCACTTTTCTTTTAATTCATCGGTTTGCTTCCTGAGGTCCGCCACGTAGTCTGTACCGATACAGCCTCATCCGACCATGTTGAGAGTCCAACCTTAACATCCATCATGTTAGC
Organism: Acanthurus leucopareius; assembly: GCA_029814765.1. Lineage (NCBI taxonomy): Eukaryota > Metazoa > Chordata > Actinopteri > Acanthuriformes > Acanthuridae > Acanthurus > Acanthurus leucopareius. The sequence continues at coordinate 2,616,915 of JAQMCX010000046.1, forward strand.
TTTCACATCCTCAACCTCTGTACAGATAGCCGCAGAGTTGTTAGCTATCTCCGTTTTCACGTCCTTTATTTCCTTCTTCAGAGATTCAAAATCCTCCTCCAGTGCACTGTTCAACTCCCCTCTAATCATTGATGATGTATCCTTTCTCAGTGAAGAGAGGATATCAGCTTTAGTGAGGGCGGGTGGGATTCATCTAGACTTGTAGTTGAGGAGGTTTTTGGCCTTGTGCTGGACCAACCTTCATACTTGTATTTTCAGAGATTAAATGCCATCAGCGACGGTTTTTCCACCTGTTGACCTCACCGAGGAGTGTTAGTTGTATAGTTACCGCATTTTGTGTGTAATTTTGAGAGTAGATGTCATTAAATATATTATTAGGAGAGACTCTGCAGGAGCTCAAGAAGTCTTGCTCCATTGTGGCTCGCTAGCGCCCCCCCGTAATCCACAAATTTTAAGAATTTTAACTGAGCCAGAGTGAGAGATAGTTGTTGGTTAACAAGAAATATAGGAGAGAAAACAGAACACATCCCTTGTTAGTACCAGTGGTACTGTGCCTTGACATTGATAACTTGTTGTTAACTAACAACTTGTGATATATTTGTTAAATTTTAAAGACCCAGTTACACAAGGACCTGTTAACACCCATCATAAGGAGTTTGTCATTTAGCCTTACTGGAATGATATTATTAAAAGCATAAATAAAGTCAACAAGCAAGACACGTGTAGGTAGTAGGGCTGTTGAAGTTAACGTGTTAATAACGCGTTAACTCAAACTCCTTTTAACGGTACAAATTTTTTTAACGCGCGATTAACGCGTACATGGTCTGTGCCTTGCCAGCTCCCGTAGTTTCAGGAAGTAGCGCTAAAATAAAATCGCAAACGGTTACAAAGCAGAAATGGATACAGAAAAGGGACCTTTAAACGGAAAGTTTAGCTTTAAAGTTTTGTCTGATGGTTCTCTGGTCAAAACAAAAGTAATTTGTATTTATTGTAAATGTGAACTAAGTTACCACCGGAGCACGTCCGGTCTTAAATACCACATGATGGCCAAGGAATTATTATTGTCCTCTCCAATTTTTCCGAGAGTATAAGAAACGCAATAAATATCTTGTTAAGTTACATATAGAGTAGGGTAAAAAAAATTACTATTAATTTGCGATTAATCGCGATTAATCGCCCATTAACTCAGACCACTAATGCGATTAATCATGGTAAAAAATTTGAATCGACTGACAGCCCTAGTTTTTTCAAAGTGTGTCTGTACCTCAGCTTGTATCTACACAGTGACTGTGTGTTCAGGTTTCTTCACATTGTAACTTGTACTTTGGTAGATGTTGGTGTTGTGTTTTATACAATGCTGGTTTTGTAAAAAAAAAAAAAGCATTTAAATGATCTTTTTTGTATGTTTTGGTGTCAGATGTGTCTCTAAATGACTTCAAGTTTTCAAACACCTGTCTGTGTCAGTATTTAGCATGTTTGTGTTGATACCAAGGTTATTATCATGAGCTAAAATAAAGAAATGACAAACTCTAAAAACTAACAAACAAGAAATGAAATCCAAAATTAAAAACTCTTATAACCTTGGTTCATACTGTCATTTGTGTCCTTGTCTTCCTCCAGAGTAAGTCAGTGTCATCTACAGACAGTCAGCCCACTGAGGAGCGCCAGGGCCCATCAGGAGGCTACTCCTCCTCGCAGGGAGGAGCTGAGGCAAAGAGGAGGCGCTGTGATGACAAAGAGCCCCTAGCACCACACTCCTATGTATGTGTTTGTGTGTGTCCTTGTGTGTGTATCTTATAAGATGAGACTGATTGAGCTTTAAAGGCACAATGAGTGTGTTTTTTTTTCTAAAATGTGTAGACTCAAACAAATAATCCCTCTTAATCATCACATATGAACCAATTGAATTGTGTTGCGGGGTCTGCAAAACTCTGCCTGTATTTTCCTAATTTGCTGTGTTTTGGACATTTCTGGCCATCCATCTTTTGTCAGTAAGTGTGAAGCCTCCAGCCAACCACAGCAAGCAGGGTGTAAGGGCTGCATGTGGTACTCTGAGTTGATTTCTGGCAACACCAGTTAAGAAGATGGGTGCTTCTGGTATCATTAAGCATGCATTTACAAGCCAGGACCAACAAATCCTATTCATTTTGCCTTTAAATGATGCCTGTGAGGAAAGCAGCACACATAGAATACAAGAAATATAAACTTAAAAGTCAAATTTACATGTAAAAAACAAAGCAACCCCAGAGAAGACACAAAGTGTGGGTTGGTGTGTGCGTGAGACATTGCCCATGACATTATAGACCACACAGGGGTTGAGGGGGGGCATAGCCAATTAAAGCTGTGTTTGGTTTGGATGGGTCCAATAGGGAAGAGCAGGGAGACGTAGGCGATGTGATGCCAGAAGAGAGACGGCCAAGGCAGATAGCTGTAATGAATTAGGTGGCTGTGTGTTTGTAGTCTCGTGGATTGATTGACACTGGGAGTCTGTGCCTGTGCAAGATGGCCTCCAGCTAAATCATTCTGGCATCCGCAACAACAGTCCAAATCTTCCCCATTTAGTTCAGAGTGAGAACAAGCACAGTTAGTTTCCACTTTGTGAATGTTTTTCCTCTCTTTTCTGTCTGTCAGGCAGCATTACAGCCCCCATTTCTCTCTGTATGCCTTTTACTCTTCTATATCTCTCTCTGTCTCTTTATCACTGTCTCTCAACTTCTCCACTTTTCCCTCTCAGTCTGTCTTCTTCTTCTTCTTCCTGTTTCCTTTTTCAAATTTATTCCATCTTTCAATTCTAATTTTCTCCCTCTTCTTCCTCTCCTGACTTTTTCTCTCCCCCATCTCCACTCCTCTCTCTCTCTGGCTTTTTCTGTATTTCTGTTCTAGGAATAGACTGTAGACGTAGCGCTGTTTTGGCTCTGTATAATTAGGTACTGATGTCACTCCACACTGATGTCAATAGAAATATCAGGCCATGATCACATCAAAGCGCTGTTTCCATGGTGACTAAGTGCCATCGTTCTCACCCCAGAAAATAGGAGAGAGAGAGGGAGAAAGAGAGCGATGGCTAGACGAAGAGTAAAAATGTGCCATGGATGGAGAAAGAGCAACTGTATGCATGTGTGTGTTGGTGTGTGTGAGCGAGAGATTGAAAGTGTGTTTGTATGAAGGTGATGTTCAGTGAGAATATATGGTATATAGTATCTCTGTGTTAAATGTTGCATGGTGGACAGCCAGTGGAAGGAAGCAGAGATATTGATATATCGATCTGTGTGTGTGGACTTGTGTGTGTGTTTCCATCTGTATCATAGCTCTCTATAAGTTCACATACAGTATAGTGTATGTGTCTGTGTTAATGAAATAAACAGCTAATAAAAAAGCTGTATTATCTTTGCTGTTCAGGACAGTGATGGAGACAAGAGTGAAGACAATCTGGTGGTGGACGTCTCCAATGAAGTAAGTGGCCCGTCTGTATTTAAATGACTTTTTGACATCCTCACATTTAAAGTGACTGTAATCAATATTTTTTAGCAGACCAGGTGACTTCTTACATGTAAAACTAATCACTTGTACTGATGAGCCCACACCTGACTGATCACCTGACTCTGCTCTTCAGCCTGACAGACTTTTAGCTTGTTGTTTGGGGGTTTTTTTACAGCCTACAGCTTTTGTGTTCTGGTTCACTCTTGCCACTCTCGTCAAACTTGTGTTTAGCTGCAGCAGATGTTTCACGAAAAAAATGTCATAAAGTCACTGCACACAACCTGCTCAGCAAAAGAACAACATACAGAAAAAGTTAGTAATAGTTGGTAAACATAGTGCAGCAGTAAACAAGCTTAAGCAGCTCCAGAGCCAGATTATTGACCTCAGAGGGCCAAAACAGAGCTGAAAGAACATTAAATATGTGACTCACACATTTTTTAGAGGTGGTTAGAAACACAAGTCCAAATGAATGTTAATTATGTTTTGCATCTGCTAGATGTGTAATTAAGCAACTGTTCATTCACAAGTTTGCCATAACAATTTAAAGTGATGATAAGTCAGTGACAACAGGCCAAAAACTCAGTTGTTTCCATTTTAAAGTAAAATGAAAACTCTAGTTTGTCTGTATGCTTGTATGCTAACACTTGCTAACACTTACCTTTCTGATGGGTAATTGATGAACAACTTAATCTCAAAACAATTTAAATTAAAAAAAGATTGTCTCTAAAGCGAAGTTGTAGTTTATATAAAATAGTTTCTGGTCATGCACGGAAAATTTAGTACAAAAATATTGCAATTTTGTCTCAAAGAAAAAAACCAAACACATGATTTTTTGGCTAAGAGGGGTTGTTAACTTCAGTCTTAAGTGAATGAAGCTGGTAGAAAAAGACTTTTTGTCACATGAATCCCCAAAACAACTGATCCATGATTATTCAAAAGAAAAAGTGACTATATGGTTTACTTTCTGTCTATCAAACATGGCCTCTGGCAGATTGTTAGGTTTGCAAAGGGTCTAACCTCCCTATAAACTTTATACAATGGTGACTACACAATCAAAAGTCACTCAAAAAAGATTTTCTCCATTATAAAATGGTTGATATTTTCTTCTGACAACTTTTAATTAATAGTTCACCTTGACTTCCAATGTTTACCACTTATTTTCCATCTCTAATCTGGAATATATCCAACTCATAGAACTCAGAATATACTTTCTCACACACAGACACACGCCGTCTCATAGCTATGTCCTTGTGCAAGAGCTGTACGTCCCTGTTAGAGACAATATCTTTGATTTCCTTACAAAGCCACAAGTTACAAGCTTGTCTTTATCCGACAGAAGCTCTCTGACACTGCTGCAGCCCACACATGAATAAAGCATGAGTCTAACACTGGGAGGAACAGTGTTACTTGTGGGAAAAAGCTATAGATGTACATGTACTTGCCACAGCTTGGATCCACCCTCAGTCCTCTGCACAACCCGCTCTGGCAGGCTGTCGATAGCTTCATTTAAAATGCAAATCTAGTTATATGTAGGCGAGTGTGAGTGTTTAAATTAATTTCATTTTCCTTTTACCCAACAAAGTCATTGTTTCTTTTGTTTATTTTTAAAGTGATTTGCTTTATTTTCCCCCCTTTTTGTTTGTTTTTTATGTAGAGATGGTGTATTTTAATTTGCCTGATCAAATTTGTGGCTCAATTCTATTATTTTGACACTCTTGGATAAAGTCAACGTGCACTGACTCACTGTTCATGCAGCTTTGTTTTAAAGAAAGCCACAATTACACATAATTGGTGATTTGCTTGAGGAACTAAACAAAACATTTACTAAAAACTTAATAAACTTAATATCACAATTTAATACTTGATTATTTGTTTTATCTTATTTTAAGGGCAGTGATTATTTGAGTTCATATTCTCCAAATGTTACACTCTAACAGGACTGAAACTAACAATCATTTTTTTTATAAACAAAAAAATCTACCACTTATTTTCAGTTTATTATTTATGAGTCCTTTGTTCTGTAAAATGTCAGAAAATAGTTGGTTTGTCAACAAAAAGTCCAAAACCCAAAGATACACATTTTCTTTTTTATTGAAGATAAAGAAAAGCAGACGACTGACACACTGGAGAATCAGGAATTAATGTTTTTTTGGCATTTTGCTTGAAAAACATTAAACAGGTCGATTATCAGAACACCAGCAGATTAGCCTCATTTTCCGATGATCAACATATCAAAAAAATCATTTCAGCTTTACACTCAAACAGATAAACAAACAGCATCGTACTTAAATTGGTGTTTTTCTTGCTAGATTGCTTGTTTTAATCTATAGTAACCTTGGCGTGTGTGTGTGTGTGTTGTGTTTGGATCTGTGAAATGTGAAACGAGTCAGCAGGTATGTAGCTTGTTCAGCTTTCCGCTGCAGTTTCCTTGTAAATAGGAAGAGCTCCTATGTAAGCTCATTATCAGCCGCCACTGTTTGTGTTGTGTTGTGAGCTATGTCTGTTCTCTCTCTCTCTCACACACACACACACACACATTCACAAATACCTGGTCTACCCATTTCTTCTTATCTACCTCCTCCATGTATATTTTGTTCTTTTCCTGACCTCTTGCAGCCTTCGTTCTTCCATCTTTCCACTGTCTCTTTTATTTTCACATTTTATTTCTTTCTCTCCTCTCACCCTGCTCCACCTCTCCCTTTTTCTCCTCCCTTCTCTCATTAGATAACTGCAGTCTGGTTCATGTAATATATGCAAAGCTGTTTATGCCCCTGGAATATTTTAGTTCTTTAAATACTTCACGCAGTGTACCAAAATATGTTCTATCTGAGCTCTGTATTTAGATATTGCACACAAAAGCCAAACCAGTCTCTTGTGTGATTTGGAAATTGGTACAAAAGCAGAGAGAAAAAAGAAATGTGACAAATGTTGGTAATGGCAGAAAAAGGGAGGGAAATTCTCTGGTGAATGATAAGTGTGTGTGTGTGTTTTTAAGACAATGTACATGCATGTGTTTAAGCTTAAATGCAAAGCTGTATTTGTGTGCAATGATATTGCCTGTATGTGCTAACATGGACTGTAATTGTCTACGTGTGTGGTTCTTTAACTAGATGATGGTGTGTGTGCATGCATATGAGTGTAAATGTGCGTGTGTGTGTGCGCGCTTTTGTGTAAGCACTAAAATGTCTGTGCTGATCACTGTGACCCAGTGAGAAGTGCTTACTCCAGCACTCTGTTCTGAGGAAGGCAGCGCTGGCTCAACAGTGGCTCCAGTGATGAAAGCAGCTGTAACAGCAACATTATCTCCACGTCCACACACTACTGTACCAGAGACAGTGACAATCTGTACTGTTTTCTTGTAATGTTTCCTTAGCTCTGAGCTCCTGTACAAATCACATTACAGACTGTGACACTTGCGGTTATATTGTATCCATTAAGCAAGAATCTGCAGCATTTTCTTTTAAGTCTATAAACAACTGCCTGCACACAGAAGAAATGTGTTTGTATTTTGCAGGATAAACAGCAGCAGGTTTTTGGCTTAAATAGCGGATGGAAGACAAAATAAGGAGAGGAGAGGGCAGATGTCTTGCACAGGGATGTGGCTTAAAATACTGCAAAAATATTCTAAAGAAAAGGACAGTAACTGGGTGTTTAAGTGGAAACAGTTTTGTATTAAAAAACACAAATGGCTGTGTTTGTGAGGGCATGTTGCTTCAAGTAAAGGCAAAGACAATGAAATATGATCAAGAAATTCAAGTTTGGGGAGTACAACCATAATTTTTAAGGTTTAACAGAATACACTGCAGAGTTGTTTGGAGCACTACCAGAAATAATTTTACAATGGAAATAATCTTTGTAAAAAATAATTTCATCTTTTGTTGCATTGATTGAGATTTTACAGTATTTAAGTAAAAAAAAAAAAAAAAAAAAAGTTAGCCAACAGCATTATTGTAAAAGTGCTCATCAAAAATGCCAGGATAAAAGAACTGCAGAATGGTGCTTTAAAGGTTTCAGGGATTTTTTTCTTTAGAGAGAAAATGTCAAAGTGATGAAATACTATAAACTGAACTTGAGGGCAAGACTGAACAACAGAATAGCTGATGTACTTCATGACCCTCTGAGATGTTACAGATAAAAGTTAGCACCAGTTTTCACTTTCTCATTTTTAATCTCTTTGTCATTCAGGAGCCCAACTCTCCTGCGGGCAGCCCTCCTCACTCCCCCCACGGGAATGGGTTGGACCGGGCTCCTACCCTGAGAAAAGAACTCCCAGGCTCCTCGAATGCTGGAGAGGCCCCCTCCACCCCAAATCCCCGCAGCCCCACCCCAGGGAAAGCCAAGGACCCTGTACAGGTGAGACAGAGCAGCTCTCAAGGATTACTGGGCTCTGCTAACTGTAAGGTTTTGAATTGCTTTATTCGAATACTTTACCTTACCTTACCTTTTTTCAAGTGTTTAAATATTTTCAGCCATTTTTTAAATAAAATGGCATTTGTTTTCTCTTTGCACCCTTAGGTTGTCGATTCATGTTACGTGTTATGACATAATTTTTGGTGTTTTGCTTGGGGAATAACAGCACTTCAAATCTGTACAACCCCTTGGCTATTGTACAGTTTACTACTCCTTATGCTATTGAACTTCAGAACATGGATGTCAAATACTGATAGCTATAGCTGTTACAGATGCTGTGAGTACCACTGAGAAATTCCTCTTGTTTTATTAAGTTTAGTTTAAAAGTAAAAGTCATTCTGGTGGTGGGTCTCGGCACAGTAAGCATAAGAGGTCTAATGAAAGTTTGTCCTTATGTTTTATGTGTTGTATTTCTAATCCAACATCTCCGCAGATTGACAAGTCCCAGTCTCCGCTGTCAAAGTCAGGCACCCCATCCCCATCCCACCGTGAGGCCCTTACCCCTGGGGCACCAGGAGCCCCAGGAGCCCCTGGTCCCAGCACCTCCTGCCTTCGTCTGGTCAGCAAAGCAGCATCTAGTGCAGACCCTCTTGGTAAGGCTGTAAAAAAAAAGTTTGAAAGAGTTATAAAACAAAAAAAGGCTTTGATATTGTAACTCTTACAAAAATGTATGACTCTTCTATTTTTGTAACAACTAACTCAGAAAGTTAAAATTGCAGTGTAATTACAATACGTTTACTGTCTTATTCAGCTTCTCTACCAGTGAGCACAATTTCTTCAAAGTAAACTGAACTAGCTGGACCAAAAATCTTCTTAAATTAGGCTGAGATAATATAGATGGGATTTGCACATAGTCCACCTCTGCCCTTCATGCCATTTATCCTCTTGTCCCTCCTTTTTTTCCATTTCCTCATTTGTTTATACAATGACATTACGACTGCCTTGTATTTCACTGCTTTGTGCTAAAACCGTGAGTTGACCAGTGTTAAGTTTAACGGGAAAAAAAGCCTGCCTGGCTGACATCTTGAACATTAGAATAAAGTAAGATAAATTGACTCTAAACATCACCACTGTGCTTTTGAGGAGGGCTCTTAACAGCTATCTGCTCCTCTTTGACCAGCAATAAAGATGTACTTTTCAAAGTTGTACTTGACAGCTCCCTAGTTTACAACTTTGTTGGTGTATAAACTATTAGAAACTAATAAAGTCTAATAAAAGAAGAGGTTTCCATTTTTCTCAGCCCCTCTGTGACTGTGCTCGTGTGCTCTGTATTGTTTCCCCTCTTTACTTCAATCCCTCCTTCCTCCCCTCCTCCCCAGCTCTCCGCAGTCCCATGTCTGTGCCCCCCGGTTCATACCCGGCTCATTTTGGCGTGGTGTCCCACGCAGGACTAAATGGGGAGCTGGCCAGCCCAGGAGGTTTTGGTGGAGCTTTGACTCTCTCCCCACAAATCAGCGCAGCAGCCAATGCCTACTCCCGCAGCCCCATGGTGAGTGAAGGCCACATTATTCTTCTCTGTCAGGATTTGATTTATAGTTCAGTATCAGATCTAACCCTTCGATTGTCATAGCACTGTAAAAAAAAAAATAGATGAATGTGTCTGGTGTTATCAGGTAGTGTTGCTCATTTATTATATACACACAGTTATGATGTCCAGCCTCAGAAACAACAACAGTAACACAGAGTTGCACAAGCAGTCCGATCATAGTTTACAGTTTACAGTCTCCTGCAGCCTTCGTAGCTTTGACATGTAGATCTTATTTTTTTTCAGTCATGCGCAAGTCAGCTGTCACAGGACCATTGAGTAATTTAGCTACAGTATATATCCTCGGCACGTTGCTCCCACAAGACTTGGGCATAACTCAGCCTCAAGGCAGGATGCTCACTGCAGTGCCCCGTTCAGCACCCTGTCATCAGTCTGGGGAACAGCAGAATGCTCACAACATCACATATTAGTGTCAGAAGACACACGCCTCAGCACAGTTCTCAGAGTGCAGACCTTTGTTACATTCTGCTCATCCAACTGTTTTAATTCGGCTTTATAATAAAAAGATTTAGTCTTTGGATAACTGTTGCATTGTTATAGTTCTGATTATTAAATTGTACCTTTAATCTTCTAAGAAATTAATCCCGTATAATGAAATTATATATATTTGTCTGTAGTTGCACACAAGCCACTGAGGTAGTCTTCATCAGTCTGTTAACTTTTTATTTGCTCTTTTGTTTCCACTAGGTGGCGTATGACTCTCGGTCCCACCTGAGGGCCCCTGGGCTGTCGTCTTCTCTGCCTGGTTCCTCTGGTGGCAAACCGTGAGTTTGTATTTCTGTAGCACATCAATACATACAGAGTTCTACTCAAATATGTGTGCAAAGTGAACAGGGATCCATAAAAAAAATCTATATATCAGACCAGTTTGTAAAAGTTGCATCATCAATATTATATTCTGAAGCCTTTTCCTACAATGAACGAGGATCTAGTAAGTGTGGAGATGTGCAGTGAATTTCCCTGTTATACATGGCAGCTAAGCAGTTAATTTTCTTCTCTATCATCATAGTAAAAATAAAAAAAAGAAATATGTGAAAGCTAAGCAGGATAACGGTGTCAGGCTAAGAAAATTGTTAGATACAGACGATTACACATACTTTGGTCAAAAGTTGCTCTGTGATAATCCAAAAATATTTGGCTTGGAAAAGAATCCAGATTCCTACAAGCTGTTCACTTTGATTTTTTCTGTATACTCAGGGCTTCTCAGTGCTGCACATTATCCCTGTCTAACACCTGGAAGCCCTGAATACTGTAGATACTGTGCAGCCTCAAGTGTCCAGATCTCCTTCAACACACCCGCACACGGCCCATTCAGCTTTGCTGACAGAGGGATTGTGGTTTTTTTGTCATTTGTTGCAGAGTAGTAATTCATTCTTGTGGTGCTAATTTGAAAACATAAAACAGCCTTGGCTTCCACCTGCTACAGTATTGATCGGCCATTAGCAATGCCACACTGACTCTGCCCTGTAACACAATCAAGCCATTATGCATTCTAGCCCACAGCTACAGTGGGCCAAGTAATTGCCAGAATTCAAGCAAATATTACTGGAGTTCTGGGCCATTATGGTGTCATCACATTTCTCAACTTGCATACTAACTTGTGTGTGTGTTTTTGCATTACAGATATTTACCTGTTGGTTTTCACTTGCTCATTGATTGATTGATTCTGTCTTGTCTGTCTTGACATTGGCCTATTTTCCAGTCCTTCAGTTTCCTTTGCAGTAACTGCTGGTCCAAACTCTGTTTATTTCTGGCTTTAGCTCTTGAGTTTTGAAGTTTTGAATTATTTCCTCTCTTTCTTTTTTCCCCAGCGCCTACTCATTCCACGTTAGTGCAGATGGACAGATGCAGCCGGTGCCCTTTCCTCCCGACGCCCTGCTTGGCCCAGGAATCCCACGTCACGCCCGTCAGATTCACAGTCTGAATCATGGAGAGGTGGTGTGTGCCGTCACCATCAGCACCTCCACGCGTCACGTCTACACAGGAGGAAAAGGCTGCGTCAAGGTGTGGGACATCAGCCAGCCAGGAAGCAAGAGCCCCATGGCCCAGCTGGACTGTCTGGTGAGACATGTTGGAAAATGTCAAACAGGAACAACCTCCGCAAATGTTAATAACAGACAAACATTCACATATTGGGCCATGCAAACGAATGTGTGTTATGTAGAGTAAATACTGCCGCTGTCATCTTTCCACCTCAATTTTGATAACCTACATCACAATTCCACATTAATTTCCTGAATGTGCCAAATCATGTTACCATCTGTCCCATGAACACTTCTTTTTCCTTTATCCCTAACAGGCATTAGCTAACTGTTTTTTTATCTTGTCAAATCAGAACAGGGATAATTACATCCGCTCCTGTAAAATCCTCCCAGACGGGCGAACCTTGATTGTTGGAGGGGAGGCCAGCACGCTGTCAATCTGGGATCTAGCCACACCCACCCCTCGGATCAAGGCCGAGCTGACATCGTCTGCTCCCGCATGCTACGCCCTGGCCATCTCCCCTGACAACAAGGTCTGCTTCTCCTGCTGCAGCGACGGCAACATTGTCGTCTGGGACCTTCACAACCAGACTCTGGTCAGGTAAGAGGAGAGAGAGAGAGAGAATGGAGGACAGAAGAAGGTGAAAAGCTACATAAAAAAACTCTCCACAAATAGATTTTAGTCAGGGAAGTGCACAGAACAGAGGGGAGAGGAGGGAAGGTGAGGGCAAGAAAGCCTGCAGGATGTGGAAACATTTCAGGAACTTCTTGAGGAGAGCTGAAGAAAAGAGAGAAAATAATATAAAATATTGAAGAAGAAAGAGAGAGGAAAAAAAATTGTTGCAGTCTGGGTTACCTCAACTAACCCTGTGGTTAGGTAAAGAAAGAGGGGCAAAACTAGCCAAAGGGTATCTTGGTGGGATAAAACAGTCAGGTTCTGGAGAGGTAAAAGAAAGAGGATTGGAGAGAGATAGAGAGGAAAGACTGTGGTGAAGTAAAAAGAAAGAAGAGAGGAGGAGAGAAGGGAGAATCAGGTGTAGGTGGGTGAGGGCAGTAGGTGCTAAAGGGAGGAAAGGATTTAAATCTATCTGCTCTGACACCTCCAGGAGAGAAAGAAGCAGAGAAACGTGAAATTTGCAGAGTGTGTTGAGTGTTTTGTGCGTCTCCTCTCTGCAGGCAGTTCCAGGGTCACACAGACGGAGCGAGCTGCATCGACATCTCCAATGACGGCACCAAACTGTGGACGGGAGGGCTGGACAACACCGTCCGCTGCTGGGACCTCCGAGAGGGACGCCAGCTCCAGCAACATGACTTCACCTCACAGGTAAAAACATACATGAACACTTGGAAACTTAAACATTCTTTAAGATATACAGCTATAACCACAAACACACTCACACTCAACACAATGCCATCATTGTGATCAACAGGCACATGTGCATCACATGGCCATAAACACACACGTTACACACATACACAGTAAACAGTGTCAGACATGTGACACTGTGCACATGACAGGGTCATCACAGCACGTTATATTGTATCTACACAGAAATCACCTTGCAAGTTAACCCGTCAACAAACACCAGTGTGATTTCACCTCCACAAACAGACACACACACATACACACTCACGCACACACAGAGTCTCTCTCATTTACTCTTCACTGTCACAGCGGAGCTATAGAGTTGACCACTGTTGTCAGATGAGTTTCGATCCACCATGTAATGACTTTCTCTACCTCTCTCCCTCCTCTCTCTCTTGCTATTTTTTTCCTTTCTTTCTTTTCCAATTTATTAATTCACTCTGTATTTACCTATATAATGTTATTACTCCTGTATTTTTCCTTCTCAATATCTTTCCATTGTTTTTCCTTTTCTATTATCATTAAATATCTTTTTCATCTCATATTCGTAAATCCCTCACTCTAACTTTATACTTCCATCTGTTCTCCTTATTGCCCTCCATCATTTTCTTTTATCAATCTTAACAGCTTTCCACCCTCATCCCCCATCTCCTCACTTCTTCTCCCCCATTCACCATTTTTGTTTACATTTCTGCATCTTTGATTCCTACCTTTATCTTTTTTCCCCTTCCTTCTATCTCTCTGTGTTTATTTCACTTCCATTTCATTTTCTCTCCCTCCTCTAATTCATCATTTTTCTGTCCGTCTCCAGATCTTTTCTCTCGGCTACTGTCCGACAGGGGAGTGGCTGGCTGTGGGAATGGAGAGCAGTAACGTGGAAGTCCTGCACGTCTCCAAACCTGACAAGTACCAGCTGCACCTCCACGAGAGCTGTGTTCTCTCGCTCAAGTTCGCCTACTGCGGTACAGACACACACACACACACACACACACAAACACAACAACAACTTGGACTGGTGCCTTAATGTTTCTTGCAGCAGCCGACAATCACTGCTCTGCCCGGTATTAATATGCAGTTAATATGCAGTTTATTGTGCCTTCATCACTCCTTTTTGTTTAACCTGTAGCACTCTGTGCGTGTATGTGTGTGTCTGTTTTATTTCAGGCAAGTGGTTCGTGAGCACAGGAAAAGACAATCTGTTGAATGCATGGAGGACACCATATGGAGCCAGTATTTTCCAGGTGAGAGACAAGTGCATTGCTCTGAGGATGTTTATGCTCTGTATATATACATATTTGAGCATATAAATATACACAGTATATGTGTGTGTATGTGTTTCCCTATTTGGGGCTGCAGAGTCATCTTTTAGTCTGTATTGGTAGAATTGTTGAGGCTATCTCTGCAGCTTCCTGCCTCTGTGTGTTTCAAACACACATGCACACACGTAAACACACACACAAAAATAAAGCCCTAGAGGCCAAAGAGAGACAAAGATGAGAAGGTTCACAGAAAGAAAGCAAACATTTTTTTTTAAATTCAAGTTTGTTGATCTGTGGTGACCTATGGAGGTTTATCGCACAGTGCAGGCTGCCAAACAAACACACACACATACAACACAGGAAAAATGTAAAGATTTTATCGTTTTAAATCTCTTTGTCAATATGCAACATAGGCATGGTACAGTATTTTAAGCTGAGCCATTTCATCTAGTTGTGAATGAAAGTAGCAAGGGGAGATAAAGGTACATTTAGGGTGGGTGGGTGAGTGAGTGAGTGAGTGAGTGAGTGAGTGTGTGTGTGTCTGAGTGTGTGTGGTTGGCATATTTCTTTAAGCTACAGTGGGCAGCAGGGTTGGCGGCTGTTGTCTCTCCCTGTGGACTGAAAGGAGAATGCTGGCTATCTGCTTTGTAATCCAAATGCCAAATGTTTCTCCTGCCAAATGGTTCCCTCCCGTCATGGTGTTATACAGAGCTGCTCCCTCCTTCTCTCTTTCCTCTTCCTCCTCTCCAGTTTAGTGCTGTCCTCTCCAGTTTATATCTCTTTGCTTCTCTTATACCTCCCCTCCCAAGCTCCTCTCAAATCTCTACACTCATTTTTCCTCTTTCTCTCCTTCTTTGTGTCTCTGTTTGTTGTTGTCCCTTTTCTATCTCTCTGCTTAATCATTTTTATCTTTCTATCCTGGTCTATCTGTAACTCTGCCCTCGCTTTTTTTTCCTCTGTCCTTGCCTTTTAGGTTATCCATGTTATCCTTTTTTCTTGCACTCCCCCTTCACATTTCACCTCTTTCTCACGTCCTCCTCTATCCCTTCATTACCACTCTTTTTCTGTAATAATTTAGCAAAAAGCCTTGTTTTACTCATTGTTACTATTATTATTGGTAGCAGTAATAGAAGTAGTGCTACAGCCTCATTACATCTTACTGAATCAATTGAAATATACAAAATATAGGGAAAAGGATAAATAATAAGAAGACACATGTGCTTAACAGTATAAATAATACAGGAAGATTAAAAAACACAGTAGAGCAGAGGAGTGCTTTCATGGGTTTTCTCTGTGGTTTTCGAATATTCTACAGATAAGAGTAATTTCGTTGATTCACAAAGTTTTCTTAATTTTACCCAATTTATTCTCCAGATTTTTTGACCTATTTGATGCTTGCTTTGTGTAACAATATCTAAACTTGCTTCATTTATGGGAAACAGTCTTGTCTTCTCTCTGTAAGCATGTTTATCTGTCTGCTGATTTTACCAGCCAGACTGTGTTCATATCAACAAGGTTTTCCTCTGCTATTTGACGGCGTCTGTCACTTGTGTGTTCTAGGGCCAAATAACAATTGAGGTTGTGTGATATTTTTTTCTTTCCAAAAGGTCAGGTTAATTTCCTTTTTGGCAATCTATATCTATAGATAAAATCGTATAGTATGAGAGATCTTGTGTGAAATAGCCTTTCTCTGGAGGCTTGATGATTGACAGTCCTGCTGTGCCTGTAGCAAGGAGGGAGGAAGCAGAGGAGAGGAGTTTAGAGAGGAGGAGGAGGAGTCAACATGAGTGGGGGACGGAGCAAAAGGGGATGAAAGAAGGGGAGAAGGTGGAGGAGGAGGACGAGGTCTGGGAAGAAAGGAAAGATAAATGATGATAGAGCAGTGGGAAAGAGAGGAGGAGGAGGGGGAGTAGAAGGAGCTTTAAATCATCTGAGCAAGGTGCCCAGGTCTTTTGCTATCAGACACAGAGAAGAGACCGTCAGACTTGTGCTGCTAGTGACGTTAAAACCTACAGTTAATGAGGCTGCATCTCTCCAGAGGAAAAGAGAGAGAGAGAGAGAAAGAGGAAAAAGAGAACAAGAGCAGTGTGTCTCACATTGAAGCAGACAAATGAGTCAGCATCCTGGAGCTGTGTAGTTGTCTGTTTGGAAATAATTGCAGATTGTTTTTTGAAATGCAAATATGTCTTGTATGATTGAGTATTAAGTGATGAGTCATATCTTTTCTAACATCTTTCTCTTTGTGTCTCTCCATCTGTCTCCATCTATCATCACATCTCTCTCTCTCTCATGGGTTTTTTGTCTCTATCTCTTGCCCGCCGGCAGTCAAAGGAGTCCTCGTCTGTGCTGAGCTGTGATGTCTCCCCGGACGACAAGTACATAGTGACGGGCTCCGGGGACAAGAAGGCCACAGTGTACGAGGTGGTGTACTGAGCACCGGGATAAGATGGGAAGAGACAGGACAGAGATTTTTGGGGTGGTTTTTTTTTCTTTTTTTTTCTTGTTCGGAGGATGGGGGGAGGGCAACTGCTTTCCCTGCCAACCATTCCCGATACTCATTACATCAGCAACAGCAGCAACCCCATCTCAGTCCTCCTGATCCTCACCCCCAATACATCACCCCTTCTCCCCCTTTTTTTGCTGTGATATAAGCTACTGTGGAAGCCCCCCCAACACACTTTTTAGCCTAAGGATGAGGCATGATAGCAGAGCGAGAGAGGCAGAAAGGGAAGCAGCAAGATAAGAAGGACAAAGGAAAAGGGCGGTGGAGCATAAAGATAAAGTCGGGAAGCAAAAGAGGGAAAGACAAGAAGGAAGAGAGAAAGCGAGAAGGAAGAGAAATGTGGAGAGGAAGAGGAGGAAGAGGAGGAGGAGGAGGAGGAGGGGGGAGGCAGGGTAATTAGGGCTGTTTCCTGATTAAGAGCTCAGTGGAAGGGAGGCCCCGAGAGGAGGCGCGGAGTGGCACTGTGGGAGCGCCAGCCAGGAGCACTGATACCACACAATCGATTCATTAGCCAGACAGTGGAAGCCTTAATGAGGCTGACGCCGCAACTCGCTCTCCCCAGCGAGAGGTGTCAGGAGCTTGGGAATGATGACGCTCCAAGATGGAGGGGGCTGCGGATATCCACATACACTGACATGAAACATAGACCTGCTAACACACGCACACACGCACGTGTCATCAGACAAGAATACACACACAGTCGGATACACCCCTTGAGGTAGGAAGACAGAAACACACACATACACACCACACAGAGCACCCAATTAAACATTCATCGCAGTGCTCTCCATCTCACTGCTTAATATCTATTTTATTTTGGTCTGACAAAGGCAGCGTCTAATGAGCAGCAGAGTCAATGGGATTCTCCCAGGGCCCACAGACACAAACAGAGAACATCAGCCGAGCTGTTCTCTCTAATTCCTCCGGATTGTTCTCCTGACACTGGGCGCTGCACTCACTCTCATTAAGTACACTGTCAGCTAGATGAAGCAGCAGCACACCAGCTTCACTGTAAGGCAAACAAGAGGGTAAATTAACACCACCTGATCACGCTATCATCATCAGCAGCTAACTAAGCAGCGACTAATCCGAATCCTTTCAAATTTTATGCAACTAGTTGCTGTTTTCATTTGCAATTCACATGAGATTTCATGTTTATCAGAGTTATTATCTCCATCTCTGCTTGCCTGCTGATGTGCTATTGTTCAAAGTGCTCTGGCTAAATCTTGTTCAGTAAGCTATTGATTGATGTTAATTGAGATGCTAAACACCTTAAAGGAAAAGTCTGACATTTTGGTAAATGCACTTATTCATTTTCTTACTGAGCAGCTCTCTCTCCTCTGTAGGTTTAATATGAAACTACTGCCAGCATCTAGCTAACCTAACTTCGCATAAAGACTAAAAACAGTAAAAAAAAAAGCAAAAATCCAACAACCAGCCCCTTTGAAACGCTCCATTTTAAATTTCTCCTATTTAAACTGCAACAAAATCAAAGCAGTGAAACAGCAATTCAATTTGTTCGTTTCTTCTTGGAGTGCTCACTAGTTTCCTGTTTTCAATACTTGAGTTATGGTTAAGATTAAAGAACAGAGATGAACAGAAATGGTTATATGATTAACCACACACATTGTTGAAAAAGCTTGATATAAAATCATTCCTACATAATTTAGTTTGCTTATAGCGTATGATGTGATTCCATTCAAACTTTACAATAAATTGAAAATTTTAAAAATATGATGATTCTATTTTGTTTTGCTCTTTTAACTTCCAGCTGACTACCTGAGGCATTTACTCTAAAAGAACTTGTTCTCCTCAAAACTTATTACAAACTGTCAAAAACGAGCCAATGAAATGCAACAGAAGAAACGCGGTGTTCCTCAGGGTACCTTGTGTAGTCCAGCCAATGAGAAACAGTCGCAGCTGCTTGTGATGGACACAGAAAACAAATGCACATGGGGAAGGCATCTGAAGCAGAAAACAGTCATAATTCAGTAAATGGCAGTACATATGAAAATACATATAAAAATACGTATACAAAGTATATTAGATGGTTTCATAATTAGAAATTAAATAATAATTAATTAATAATTAAAGAAAAAAATGTTTGTAATAATCATCCACTCATGGTGATTAATTTGACCCTCACAGAAATAAGAGCAGTTTTTACATGTTAATTAGTGATTTTTAAAAGGTGCCAGCAGGTGTATTTTTTTAAGTTCAAACAGAACCAGACCAGCTGCTTCCTCTTGTTTCTAGTCTTAATGTCAAGCTAAGCTAACTGACAGCTAACTGTAGTCGTATATTAACTGTACAGATGTGAGAGCATTATCAATTTACTCATCTAACTCATGGAAAGAAAGCAAAGAGGTGTATTTCTCAAAATATGAACTATACCTTAAACCTGATTCTGGCTTGTCAGTTCTTCCTGTATCATATTCCAAACTGGCAGGCAAACTATATATCAGAGCTCTCTGCTTCTATAGAACATGCGTCGCCAATATGTAGACTAAGGCACATTTCAAGCTTTTCTTTTATTGCTCATTTATTTCATTATTTTTTTTATAAATAGTGATTGCTCGTCTTATGTAATGATATGTTTATGTGTTGGGGTTTGCCTATGACTGCGTTCGGGGTTCAGGGGGAGCAAACAAAGAGGGATGCAATCACACATGGAGACATACAAAATCAAGAAGAACACAGGCGGGGAAAATATTTTTGTTGTTAATTTTTTTTTTTAAAAGATCAGTGTATTTATCCTTGGTGATGGTGACAGGCAGAGGGCTTACAATATCAGGAGTCTCATGTAAAGAAAAAAAACAAGACCCTCTATTTGGGGAAATAAGATCCTCTGTCTACTTTTTGTTGTTTTTGTTATTCCCTTTTTTTCAAAAGTGGTAGTAAATGTGCTGTAGTCTGTTTGCAGTCCTTATTGTACAACTAAACTATGTTTCTGTTTAGTCTGTGGTCATTGTACAGCAAGTGTCGGCTGCAACATGACGAGACAGATTAAGCCATCGAAGAGGTCCTGCTTTTTACTGCATGCTTGTTGCACTAAAGCTCCACTTCTGCTGATAGAATGAGACAAATCTGATGTTATTCAGTAGGTGCAATAAATGGTCTTACAGCCACAGTTTTAAAGAGGGATGAATTTTACATTACAGTATGCAATTTAGTTCCAATTGTATAAACTTTAGCAAGATTCGTCCATGTTTCCTGCTGCAGCGCTACTGCAGGACAGAAGAATAATGAGGGACTTCTACAATGGCTACTCTACCAGCGAGGAGTCAGAGATCATCTGTACAGTTTAATGCCTTTGCCTGCCTCTTTCCCTCTTTGTCAGCCACCGGCAGACCTAAATTATATTCTCATACACAAGCTTGTATACTACTCAGAATGATGCTGTATAATGGCTATGCATTTGGTGGTACAGCGTGAATATTTGGGACACTGTATTTGATACTCTTCCTTAATTGTCAGTAACGTCCTCCCCTCCCTGCCTGTGCTTTCTCTGTTCCAAACACTATGAAACCTTTTCGTTTCTGTTTTACAAGCCCGTGTTTTGTTTCTCTTTTAAAAAGCCAAGGAATTTTCATTTTAAATGCACCATGTCTTTTTCCCTCCTGATGCTTTTCCCATGTACTGTACAAGAAATACTATGTGTGAAAAATAAACCAAACTTGTGTTCATCCTTTTAGGTGTCTGCTGAGTCTCTTTTGTCCCATGAGATTTAACTGTATATGTAGCATTTCCACATCAGAATGTCTAAGATTTTTGTTATTTATCCTGCTGAGTTGTGGACTTTTCTAACTGTTCAAACTGAAAACTTTGTAATTTAATCCAAGTGAACAGTGTGTCTCATGTTGTTGCCTGGTGCTAACTTCCAGGACAAACCAACCAGAGTTAAGAGGAGAGTTAGCAAACATAACTAAACATGATTAAAACATTGATACAGTATCTCATCCATTAACAGTTCTGCATGAGTCAGTTTAAAAGTTGAAAGCAATTTAAAACAGTGGCTGTGTGATAATCAAAAACAAATCCAGTGATCCCACGTTATGTTGCTAGCTAACCTGTGCTAACGATTAGCTCTAGCTAAAAACCTGGTGCCCTTCCCTAGTTATGATACATTTAATGTGACACTGTGTCCTGATATTTGATCTTGATCTATGTATGTGTGTAATATTTGCTATCTTGAGTGAGTATATACGTTTGAAAACTTACCAGGTTCTCCAGTTTCCAGGTTTCTGCCTTTCCCCCGCGTTTACTGTTGCATCTGCAGGTTAGTCGTTGGCTATCCAGCTTGCTAGTACATTATATGGCATTTTCATTCAGTTCAGGTGGTATTACAAGTTGTGGAAGTGGGTTAAACAAAATTCCACTGAAGTCTCTTTTGTTTTTGCTCGTCTTCAGTTTGGTGTCTTGTTTTCTCATGTTATCTGGAACTCAACCTGGAAGTCCCTCTTTGTTTCTCTGTAGAAGCTGATGACTGAAAGAGTTAACCAAATCATAACAACGTCCCCTAGTTTAACATTATGTGACCCATTTTTCTCTTTCACTGACACATCGATGCCTATAAGACACCCTTCAGGAAGACTCCCCTTTCACAAAGTCGTTAAACTATGGCTTTCATTTGATTGTTTTTAATTGAGACCTCTAGAGGCGAAAACTACGTAGTGCATTGAAATGCAGACGGAAAAAGCCAATCATGGAAAGGCATATTCTCCAAATGGAAAGCTAGCTCTGTGAAATTGAGCATCACAGCCTCTCATTTGTAATACTAAGAAATACTCTCAATTCAGTCAGGAAAATTAACCTCGGCACAGTCGAAATAATGTCAAATTTTTACAAAATAATTACGCAATAATTTTCACATGCTGAGGACACTGTAACCAAATGGCAAATTGGTAGGCTGTTTTTTCAGAGCACTTAACAATACACAGCAAAAAACTCCTGCTGACCAACTGGATTTTGATTCCTGGATTGTGACCAGTGTTGGAGGTCTATCCTCATCTCTTTAAAAAAGTTGCACATATCAAATAAAGCAGAGATACTGGAGCGCATTTGCATTCATTTCCATATGTGTAGAATTTTAAAAAGATGCTAACATGGTGGGCCTAAATTTAAAAAACATAAAACAGGCATGCCAAATATCTTCAAAGGCTGTGTTGTTTAATTGGCAGCAGAGATTCTTATTCACTGCATACTTTGAAAAGTACTCCATCAAAATGGAGTCCCAGTAAGGAAAGTCTGCTATAGCAAAGATAAGAAAAGATTGCTTTCAATCGTCAAATAAATTATGCCATTCAAGAGTGAGATGTGGCCAAAGCAGCCAGCAAGCAAGAGATCTGGGTTTTTTTGTTAATTCTTTGGTCCACCATTAACACTGGTTGGAGAATGTATAAAAGCAATAACATAACTGATGCTGTTCTGTGCTGTGATTATGCATGTAAAAAGCAGTATTGTGCAATTTAAAATGTCAGAAAAAGAGCTCCAATGCTGCACCTAAAGAAATATGAAGCTCAATGATTTATTCTCTACTTGTACATCAATCCTTTAGCCTCGCAGGAGATAAGTACTTAACTTACTTTTTTCCCCTGTTTACTTCTCTCACATTTAAAGCATTTTTTTTGTCTTGGCAGGGCAGTCATCACTTCCAACATGATCACTGAGGAACTCCCTCTTGGGTATTATTGCTGTAATAATCTATTCCTCAGCCCACTGTGCTGCAGATCACCTTTGTTTCACCACGCTACGAGCCAGCTCAGCACAAAAACACAACTGTATTGTTTACAGTGTTGTTGTTTACAGTCCCATTCTGAGCTATAAATCCTAACTTGCTCATGCTATGGATTTGAATTTGCTTGACGCTTTTCATGTGTGAAGATGAGGAAATTGAGGAGAAGCTTTTTGTTGATGTGATGTGTTCCATCAGTGAGAGAAATGTTTCCATCACAGCAGAGCAGAGGCAGACTGTGTACTCACCATTCACCTCCTTCA
>JAQMCX010000046.1:2667047-2684495 GCA_029814765.1 Acanthurus leucopareius
CACACACACACACACACACACACACACACACACACACACACACAAACACACACACACAAACACACACACACACACACAGCAAAAATCCGGGCAGCTGACCAACCAATGACCCTTTAATTAATTAACCCTTCCCTTTCTTTAGCTTCCTCAGTAATCTTCCTCATCCCCTCATACCAACCACACATGTGGCACCAAAAAACCAACGAGCAACACACACATTTAGAAACACACCCTGCCACCCACCCATCTCATCCATCCTCCCACTTACACCAGACACAGTTGCAGCTCATCAGCGCTAATCCCTTTCCTCCGTCTCTTTCCTGCCGTCTAATCCAACATCTATCAGGATCCAGCCACCTTCTCTGCAGACACAATACACGACTAAGCCCTTCTATTTCTAGACAACATCTATTTGTGTGTGCGAAGATTATTGGGGAGGCCCTTTCCATGTGTGTAAGAGTGTGTTTAGCACATGCATCGGACTGGGAGTCTCTCCTGATGGATCAGTGTGTTTTGTGTCTGGCTCTGTGGCCATCCAGGTCAAGTTTTCTTTGAATAGTGTACAAGTGGATCCAGTTACATGAAGGTGTCTGTGATCACATGTGGATCTGTGCTCCGGCCTGACCGCTGTAAGACGAAGCAAGGCCATTGTTAATCCTACTGACCAATATCTATGCGGACCTTTCCAAAACTGCTGCCAAATTCAGCTTCATGGTTACGTCTGGAAAGCAAACTGACATCTAACAGCTTCTCAGAGTTTCATCACAGTGGGTTTGGGTTTTTATTGCTTAATGGTCGTTTTATGACCTGAAAGTAACATGTGACTCCAGAGACAACATGCATGACAGGGCTTCTTGGTGATTGGGTACACACAAACACAACAGGCCAGAGTTCAAGTGAAGTGAAGCTATTAAGTCATTTACATTATCGAGACAAGCATTTGAAAGCTAATATTTGGTCTACCTTTATTGATATAATGGGATGGAAAAAATACTTGAAAATGAACATTAACAAAATAATTAGCCAACTGCAGCTGTCAAAAGTCTCTTAAACTGATTCTACAAACACTGAGCATTTGAACTTTACAAAGGTGACATTTTTATTGAAGGACTGTACTTTTAAAAGGCATTTCTTTGAGCTAGGTGTACCTAATAGAATGACAACTACATGAATGCATAACTGCAAAAAAACTTGGCATTAAATGCTATTAACTGTGTAAATAACCTTGATGACTTTCCTTGGAGAGCTCTACAATTTGTCTTTTGTGATACTGAGTTTCATAAAAAAAGACTCACTTGACTTTATGAAATTAAGACTGTGTGTCAATCATATCACCACGATGCTATTTGAAAGTTTATAAATGATATTTATGTATTTTTCTGTGTAAGATTTTCAAAATTAGTTTGCTCAAAATCAAGGTCAACAGTGTCGCTCTTGCTGTCTCTAAAATAAAAAAAGAACAGCAGCTCAAGTTAACTGCTGTTTGTTGCCAATAATCAGGGAGGGAGAAAAAAAAGTCATTTTATTAACAGGTTCATATCTGTCTGCCAGTTTAAACGTACATCTGACAGATACTGAATGTGAAAAGATGACTGACAACACAATCTGTTCCAGTAATGACTGTTGCTATTGTTAAGAGCTATGACTACGGTAATAATTTTCTGTGTTAATCTGCTGTGTTTGATGCTCTTAACAGCCTGTGGGCTTCTGGAGAAGCCTGCAGGAGGGTTAAACAAATCTTTTCTGGAAACCTGAACCAGGCCTGCTAAAACTGTGTGCTGTGGTATTAAATCTGGAAGACAGAGATGGAATCACAAGCTCCTTCTTGCTCCAAATCGTGTTCTTAATCTCATCATTCTTTTATTGCTTATCCCGCTCGGTAGTTCTCAGTACCAGTTCTTGGCAAGAGGCGATGCTTCAGGTGTTTTGTAACATGATGTGTAACGTTGAGCAGTTGCCAGTGGAACTGATCGCAGTGTCTCAATCGACAGATCCAGGGGTGGCTCGTATTCACTGAGTGACTTGATTTGTCCGGGTCAAAGGCCGGTTCACAGAAGCTATACAAATATTTTTCTTTGTGGAACTTTTTCAAAAGTGGTCACAGGGCGATAAACTTAATGTTCTCAGATTCACAGAGTACACAAGACATTCTCACACACTGAGACACAATTCAGAGTGCATCCAGATGACCAAACAAAATTCAGAAAGGACATCAAGCTAAAGACGTTTGCCGCTATTGCTGCCTCTGGTGGTGTGCTGGGAAAGCACAGGTATGTGGAACCAAACCTGGTAGTTGTTCATGTGGTAAAACTGGACAAAAATCACTAGGAAACACATGCACCTTTTTTTTTAAACACAGGTGCTAGATTGAAATATTCTGCAAAAACAGATGGGAAAAAAACACCCACATGCTGTTTTCTCAACATTACAACAGCTCAACCACAAACTGGCTTTCTCAGACCATTTTGATTAAAACGTTTCCATCATTTGTGGTCAAGAAGTTTTCATATCCGTGTAGAATAAAAGCAGCACTGGGACTGTGAAAGTATTGCTTCATCCTTTGGGAGAAACAATAAAACTGTTTAGGACACTCTCACCACCCTGAATGAACTCATGTTGAAATGTTCAATATTTAAAGAGCTAACCTACAATAACAGGAACATACAGTGACATAGAGTTTAACCAAAGCTTGACTAATCAGTTAACAACCTAGGATCTTTAACTGGTTATGCTTAAAGTAAAAAGAAAAAAATCATGTTTATTTTTTTAATGAATCATACATATGTCTTTATCAGATTTCAGGACCTATCTTTCAGTCATTATTTTTCTAAAGTACCTGCTTGTGTGGTTTCAAGAGACTCAATTGGAGTGTAGAGAATGTTGTGAGCAGAACAGTAAAAGGCATTAGTGCACACAAACACACATGCATGCACATAGCAAGCATGTGCGCACACATGCATGCATTTATGTGTACAGAGGGTAGCCACAGGGGCTAGAGGGGCTGTGGACAGGGGCCATACAAAAGAAGTTTGAAGTGGGACAGAAAGGGAGGGAGGGGGAGATTCTGGCCGGCTAAATCAAAGCGGGATGAGAGGAGAAGAGCGAGGGGGTGGGAATCCTGTGAAGGTGTGCCACGAGAACAGAGACGGGAGGCAGGGGGGCAGAGAGAGAGAAGGCTGGGATTCCACAGCCAGCCCAAATCCCACATTCAAAAGGCATTCTGGGCACATTCCTGCAAATCAAGCACACCATACAGTAATGCATAAAGAGTAGCCAGAATAACCCTATTGGTCCAGGAAACTCTGCCAAGAAAGTTAGTCGAAACATCTCATAGGCTTGCATTATTTCAGATACGGAGTGTAAGTGTGTGTATGTGTGTGCAGGAGAGGGCAAAAAAACCCCAAAAACAAAACAATGTGTCAAAAAGTTGAGCCTGGCCACAAGTTGATGCAAAGTGTTCTGGCATCACACTGCATTGTTAAGTCCAACATATGCAAGTGCACATTCCTGGTAGACTGCTTTATAATGTGAGCGAGGTAATCCTGCTGTTTACTGCTCAGTCGTCCATACAGAGCATTAGTGTTGTCTAGGTGAAAACTTTATAGTTAGCAGTTGTAAAATTCAGTTTCAAATGACCATGTGCAATGATGTGGCATTTGAAGAGCCTTTAAACTCATGGATCTATAACCAAATATGGCCTTCATGGACGATACCTCATCATCACCTTAACACACCCACCACAAACCCAGCCAGTAGCACTTTTTAAAAGCTCAGTGCTGTATTGTCTAAGTTCTTGGTGACACAGAAGGAAACTTGAAGTATAACACAGACTGTAAAACATAGCATAGTAAAAAAAAATCAACAAAAAACAACAAACACACCTGTGATACTGGGTCTGAAGGAACTGAAACTCCTCCTTGATGCGGTCCAAAGTTTCTGGGTAGGTTAGTTTCAGTGACTGGGGCGTCCCCGATGCTGCTGCCGCCGCTGCCGCTGCTGCTGCCACCACTGAGGCAGAGGACCCCGGGGGTGGCTGCAGAGGTGCCTGAGAACACAGGAGGCAGCCAGATTAATGATTTGAACAAAGTTCTCAAGTACCGCATACTTAGTATATTGTGAAACCTCTTGACAGCTGAAATCAACATTGTGCTACAACCCAAGGTGTTAATGTGGAATTTTCTGCAACAATGGTAAAATAAAAGCTTCATTCAAACACATTGAAGTGACGAGATGCATCTACAATGAACGTCACAAAACAACAATGTTCATTGTAGAGAGACTATCATCACTAGCAGAGTCAGGTATAGCAGCTTCTCAGCCAAATGAGCACACTTTGTATGACTGCAAGTCTAAGTCAAAGGAGGAAATAAAAGAGAGAAATAGAGCAGTAGGAGGGAGAAAAGTGTGTGTGGGGGGGGAGTGGGGAGGGGTAAGTAAAGGACCCCATCCAGGCTGAAGACCCCTCCCAACCCCTTGCTTAGTCTCCCATCTCTGCAGGGTTCAGAGCAATTAGGAGACTACAACCATAGGGGTAATACTGCAGGACAGGCAGACAAAAGGGGGCTGAGAGCTGAACTAGCAGGGTGTTGGGGGGGCTGTCCATCTGTCAGTCTATTTGGCTCTCTGTCAAAGTAACACAGTGCAAAAGGCCAGTGGGGGCCTGGGACAGCTGATTTGCAGGCTTCACGATGGTCAATTATGACGATAAGGTCAAGTGATAGTAAAATACTGTAATTTTCTCGCAGGAAAGTGCTGACTCGTTTTTTTAATAAAGCTCTGTTAGTTTATTGGAGGCCAAAGTCTTGATGCTGATTCAAACATTTTTTGCTCTTTTTCCAGCCTGTAATGGAAGATATAATGTACGAGGGAAGATTGTGGGAGGACACACAGAGAATCTAAGCCAAGCAGGGCTGCTTGATATGATATGATAACACCAGCAGAGAGTATTACCTAACATTTTATATATAAGATTATAAGAATAAGTCTGCAATGTTGTTAAATATATATGGTTGGTTTATATTATACAAATAAATTTTCATTTTAACAGATATGTCTCTGTTGATGATTTGTAAATTTGCATGTTAACTGTATGCAAGATGTTTAGTGGACACTGTAAGAATCAAAGCTCAGTTTTCTTAAAATTCTCCTTAAACAACCTATAAATCAGATTGAGTTCAGACACAATCAGACACAAACTGATTTAATCCTGCTGCAATTTTTTTCATTCTTACCCTGTAGTAACACAGCTTTGCTTTCTTTTGTCTTCCTGGAAATTTATCTGAATGCCCTAAAATTCAAATTCTTCTTTCAACCTAAGATTAATTATTAGTCAATAAATAAAACTGTATTCTTTTTAGACAGAGCGTCTTGCAAATGTCCTCCTTGTAGCATTTTCTTTGACAGCCTATTCATAAGTGATGAAACACTAAATTAACCTGATTAGAGACTCAAAATACTGAAGGAGAGTTTCTTACTATCCTTGTCAGTTCCTGTTTATTTTCTTTCATTTGCATCTTCTTCTGGGATTTTTGACTTTGCTTATCCTGCCCCTTTAATGCACATCTTGTGTAATAATTTTACTTTTAAAAAGAAGAAGAATTACAGTTTTTTTTAGCATAGTCACAAGGGGGAGGGCAAGTCGTGATAAAAGACACAGTCTGGAAACGAAGGTGGGTGTTTGTGACATCGTTTTGAAAAGCATCTGTTTGAGCTCTTCCAGACTACACCACAACACAACACAACACAACACTGGAGTTTTCAAATTCAAACAGGGTCAGCAGCATTTTCAAAACTCTCTAAAACACCACAGTGACACAGCGGTGGTTATGTGTTTTAACACAAAAACACAGCAGCATAGATGTAGATTATGTTTTCTCAGCCAAAACTGCACGCATGTCACTTGACTAAATTTACCATCAACACTGATTAGACATTCAGACTAAACATTGTAACATTTCCCTTTAAACAAATAGATTTCTATTAGCTCTTAAGGCTTCCCAGCTTAACAAAATCTTTAAACGATTTTGAGACTTCATGTTGAACAAATTCCAACTATAGGGATACAAAGCTAAAATAAATGCAAAGGGTAAAACAACAACAGAGTCTATACATTTGTCTCAGCTCACTTCAACAGGGAACCCAAAAACAATCTGCCCACTTTTCCAGCTCAACAAACAGCCTACAAGCTGATTTCAAAGACAGTACACACACATGTGGGTAGCCATTAACGACAGCAACAACGCGTCTCACATCTCGACACATCGACAATGTCTGTCAAGCATTAATGATGTTTAATGAACAAGTTAATCACAACATCCCTCAACTCTAATGCCAAAAATCAGGCCAGGGGGAGTGTATGAAAGACATTCAAGGCATTTGCATGTGTGTGTGACAAGAGCAGAGTGTACAGGCAAATACAGGCATGTTCACATGTGTGAGCGATGAGTTACAGCGTGAGATATTTGGACAGGGAGAAAGAGAATAAAAGGATAATGTGGAAGGTTTTTCAGCAGGTGTAACATTATCAGAAGAGAGGAAAGCAAATACAGAGGAGAGAGAGGTAAAGGAGAGTGTGAAAAGAGAGAGGATGGGTAGAAAAGAAAAAGATAAGTTGGATGGAAAGTTAAATAAAAAAAAATAATATGACTGAGGCTTGAAGGTGAAAAAGTCAGAAACACATGGAGAAGAAGAGGAAAAGACTGTGAATCTGTTTTGAAAGGAGATGGGAATAACAGAGAAAATGAAAGGGAAAGAGGGAAGGGAATATAGGGAAGGAAAGGAAAAGAAAAGAAGAAAAAAGAAGATAGGAGAGGGGCTGTGGCCTCATTGTTCCTCTTTCTAACAAGCTGCTCTCAATCTGTCGGCCAGATCCCCCTCATAGAGCAGACAGCCAAACACACACACACATACACACACTCCTTTTCCTTTACACAAACCCACCATTACACACACACCCCTTCACAAAGACACACACACACACACATTTTGTCAGTCTTGCCCACATACACACTGCCAGTTTCTCACACAAAAACCCATGGTTAAACACACACACACACACACGCACGCACGCATGCACGCGCACACACCGACACACACACACAGACACACACAGACACACACACACACACTCACAGTCTCCCCTCCTCTTTCAGACAACACACACACAGAGCAATTACTCTTCACAGGGGGAGAAAAAAGAGCACCAAGGCCATTTTATAAGAGGATGGAAGGAGCAAGAAAGAGGTGACTATCCTTCTCCCTCCTTTTTATTACCCCCCCTCCCTTCTTTTCAACATTTTTCATGATTTTCTTTTTTTTTTAACATGGTCACATCTCCAGAGGACAGGTGAGAGGAGAGGCAGCATCTTTCTCAGAAATAGAGGCATGGATGAGGCGAGAGAGAGAGTTGGTCTATTTTCCAATGTTTGAGAGAGAGAAGCGCTTTTTTTTTCGGGTGGAGGAAACCACTGTCTCTCTGTAGGCTCAGTCACTCAGGACCTCATGCTCAACTCCAGTCGATTGTTATGATGATTCACACCAGACTAGACTGGACGCATAACCGATGCAGTGTTTGAAACACAGGCAAAGCATAGATTCCCATCCTGGCATTAATAACCTCTTTCCTTCTCCTGACATCTCCTATGAAACACTTCTATTAGCCTGTCCTGACTTCTGATCTGGCAAACAGCTGAGCAGGCTTTAAAGTGAGAGGTCAGGTCATCAAGCTGACCTGGTGACCTCTGGGAATAGATCTAGTCTCTGAGCCTCACCTAATAATCCTACACTCCCTCTCGGCCGTGTCATGGCTCAAAGGCAAACATGAGACATGCCGTCTGCCCTTGAACAAAGCTTACATAGACTGAAAATCGCTGTTACACAATTACAGGCTTGAGGTTTTCTGTGGCTTATACAGACGTAGAGTCAGGTTCTGTAATACAGAGGACGGACTGCATGAAGTTGGGCGGCATGCGCTTCTCTCTGATATGATTAGAGATCATCTGATTACTCGTCTGTTTAAAAAATTCAGTGGGGAGGTGTTGTCAGGCCCCGAGTAGCCCAGCATTGTGTTACCAGCCCCACTGTGATCTGTTCCATCCCACAAAGCCAGCTGAGAAAGCTACAGGCTAAAGTTAGGGTTTTAAGGCCACCTATTGCACAAGCTCAATGAGGACAAGTCCAGATCTGACCATGTCGCATCAGATGTATAGCGTGCACAGACACGTTCACGCTAATCTCCCTTTCTTAGCCCTGGAAGGCCTAAGTCAATTGCAATGATTAAATGAGGACCTGATGATGAGGGGATCAGAGAGAGAGTGTCATAATGGGAATAGAAATGATTTAAATCAGTCCTCACATCTCTTTAGTGGGATAGGATAGGAAACAATCCAATAAGACAGCTTAAAACATGCTAACTGGTGAGAAACAGCCGAACACCAACCACAGCTCTTTGCTAACAGCCCTGCAACATGACTTATCAGGCTAAACAGTATGATCTGTGTGCAATTTATATTTTAAGTAACATGCAAAAAAACACATAAATGCAAAGACACATACAGAAATGCACAAACAAATACATGCACTTTAAAAAAGGTGCAGAAAAAATGAGCACACATTAAATTTTGAAGTGAACTGCCCATTAACAATGTGGCATTCTCCGAATGAAATCATTCCTGTTTTCATTTGAGTTACCTCTAATTACACCGCAGGCAACAAACCACTATGACCTCACATCCTTGCTCTAACCCCCCACCCTCAAAAAATGTGCACAAGTCCACACACAGACGAGACTACACACCCACACATGCCAATTACAAACACTGAGTGGATGGGTGCACAATGCAGTTTCCCACAAGTATTTACAACCACACGTGCACTTTATTGTATTCGCACATGGCTGTAGCTCTTTTGACAATATTACTGGGAATCCACAAGATGTGTCCCAACCCTCACAAGCCGCACTGACCTACACTTCTACATAATTTGCTAATGGAGCTGAAATGAGGCCATCAGTGTTATGATGTGGTTGTGTGACCATAGGACTATTAGGTTCGATATAGGAACTCTCCTCTGAATCACCTTGGTACAGCTTAAGTTCTTTGATGACCTTTAACCTTCTCCTTCCTTCCTCCTGCAATTTCAACCAACAAAACTGCATTTGTCACATGAAGCATCAGGCAAAAAATACAATATTCTTCAGAGTTTTTATGCACAGAGCTTCCACTACTTTGTAATGAGTGGATGCCACGTACTTGCTTATTTGCTGCTAAACTGCATTCCTCATCATTACAAATCCTGCACAATGACTGTGCTCAGCTTTGATCAAAGAATCTAGATTGTACCACTCCAGTGCTTGCAAAATCAAATTCAAATTCACAATGAAATTTCACCCGCTCACAAAGAAGAAACAAAAGTAAGACACTATATCAACTCTAGCAGTTTTTTTAGTGGTGTAATTAGACACAGTGATGCTTTGAGCTAAATGCTAAATGCTAAATGGAGCAGTTGACATGCTCAATGGCGTAAAGATGCTATACAGGTATACTGTTTACCATTAGTGTGTTAGTATGCTAACCTTCACTAGCATAGCTACAGTTGAGGCGGATGGAAATATGATTTATACGTAGGATTATTTGGACAAAAAAGAAAAACTTCTGGAAAGTTTGACAGACAATTTTGACCCAATCTGATTTTGCTGCTGTCTGGACCAAAGCAGGGGATTGACTGACTTCCCGTTACTAACATGGCTGTAAAAATAACATGTGAAATATTTAGATTAGAAGCTTTTTTGTTCATTTACTCAGAGCTGGATCTCTTCACCTGCCTCCTCTAGCAGTGGAGATGCTGCACTGTTGCCTCTCTTCATATAGCTCAGGCCACCAATTTACACTGCTTACCCAAGGAGTCAATCATCAGCATAAACATCAACCAAGCTCGTTCCCTTGCTTTCCCCCTCTTATCCAACTACCCACCAAGGACGCAGTGACTGTACGTCTCACTGAGAATAGAGCTCCTGAATGTGTTTCTCTGTGTTTCAGCTCACACACATGCCAAAAACACACCTCCACATCTCCTGGGGACCATCAAACTTGTCAATGCTCTGTGCTTTCTCAACAGTGTTTGAAGATAAATCTTCCTATATCAACTAATTTAAATACATGCCCATAATTTGTGTTGATTTGCTTCCTTTAAAGCAGCTTGCAGTACAAAAAGACAGAGGTTCACATTTCCCACCTCCACCCCCTCAACCTGATATCAAGTGGCTATCTGCTGGGCTCTGCGCTGGATAAATGTGCAGATAATCTCTCAATGATTCCTGCACTTAGAGGGGAGGGGCTGCCAGGCACCTGTTTCATTAGCACAACACATCTTTCTTTCTCAGTTTTCTCCCCAACGCCCTCCGCCTCCTCATTCCTCTCTCCTTCCTCCCGCAAGTCTCGTTATTCAAATTTCTCTGCTGTCAGCCCACATTAGCGAAGCGCCACAGTTTGCCTGTCAGCTGGCTTAATTGCTGGAGGTGCCTTCTTTTATTAGGTAACCCCCTCTGCTCGTTTGTTCCCTCCACTGAGACGCAACTCCACAACAGCTTGTGTAAACCTGAGATCCCTTCAGCCTCTTTTCCTTCATTTTCTTCTACCATCTCTCTCTCTCTCTCCCCATCTAATCGGTGGCCAAGCAAAGCAGGCAAGTTCCTGATCGATAGCCACACTCTCGCTGCTGGACAACAGTGGTGATAAAGAGCTAAAAGCATGCTAGGACTAGGGAAGTGGAGGCTTGCTTTATGCTAGTTTGAGGACGTAGATGAAAAGAAATCATCTCAGTCACTCTAAGTACTTTTCCCACAACAGCCTTTGTCTCCTACCTGACCATCTCTATCTTCACTGACCAGACATGAATTTAGAAACATTGCTTCCTTAAAGGCAGTGGGATGATGAGAGATTGTAGATAGATGGATGGAAGATATCTTTACATTAAGATTAGTGACGCCCAAGGAGTGCTGGGACATAATTAATCCTCACAGAAATTTTGACCAAACACCTTGAAATCAATATTGTGCAAACATTGCAGGAAACACTACTGATGTTTTCTCAAAACGTTAACGACTTACTGGGCAAAGGCAAACATTAGAGCAGCAGGTACAGTGTAGTAAGCTAAAAAATTACATCACCTAATTGTAATGCAGCCATTAAAACCAAGACAAGACAACACTTAAGCCATTTCATGATAAAGTGATATCTGAAGTCCAGGATTAGGATGCATGATATTTATCAACGTTAATAAATTGTTGGTCGATAACAGGAAATTTTCATCACGGCTATTCATCTTTATCAGTTATAAATAGAGCTGGAATTATAAAGACAAAGTGCTTTTATTGGCTTTACAATCACAGAGCCTTCACATTTACACACTCTGATACAATCAATGGTAATAAAGTTGGTACGTGATCCACCAATTAACAGAGAGAAGAAGAACTAGAAGAAGAATAACTCCAACAAGTTCAGCACATCGTTGTCACACTCATGACATTCAACCACTGCTCGTGAGTAGAGCCACACAGTGTAGACTTGAGAGCCAAACATGCCATCACCAGGGTGAAGGTTTTTCTATGGTTTGAAAGGAAAATAACACTATTTATAATTTATATTGCATGTTGTGTTCTGAGAGAAGTGAAACAGGAATGATGTTGGTTGGATTTGGTGAGGTTCGAACGTTGGAATATTAAATCATCCATTTATACTCTTTAAGTGTTGCCTTTACCTC
The DNA here is from genome assembly GCA_029814765.1 of Acanthurus leucopareius. Lineage (NCBI taxonomy): Eukaryota > Metazoa > Chordata > Actinopteri > Acanthuriformes > Acanthuridae > Acanthurus > Acanthurus leucopareius. Next base: position 2,678,805 of record JAQMCX010000046.1, read on the forward strand.
ACATGAACTATGAGAAAAAATTGTAAAAACATGGAATTTTTCGGCAGAGACGGGCAATTATTAGTTACCATATCGACTGAAATTTTTTTTTTTATCCTGCATCTCTAATATAAGACCAAAAACCTCTAGCCTCATATCACAATAGTTCTATATTTTTATAAAGAACTATATCTTATATCTTTAAATTACTGGACACTGCAGCAAAATGTTGATCTTTACAAAAATACTATCAATGGTTTTTCATCGACTAATTGTAATTGTGTGGAATTACAGAAATAAATACAATAACGGTCCATCAACATCTACATGGTGTGACTTCAGGTCACCGAGTAGAGCAACTAGTTGAATATCATTTAAAAGTGTGAACACTGGCATCATTACAGCAAACATCAACCATTACATGTTGGATGAATAAACAATTGCAAGAGGTAATATGGCATTATTGCTAGGTTTGTTTTTGGATTAATTATTTAACTTCATGGAGACTAACACATCACAGAGAAAAGGTCTTAAGTGTTGCCGTCTGTTGTCTGTAAACAGGTTCATTTGATAAAGTCATTCACAAAGACAAAAAGTTTGTATAGTTTTTCTTTTTATTGCCAAATGGGCTGTGCTAGTTAAAGTGAGCTTTTAAGACAGTCCATTGAGAGAGGCAGAGCAACAGTCAGACAATCCTTCCTGAACAAATACAGATAAAATACAGGTTAAATCTATCATATTTTGAATTATTTGGAGGAAATATCAAGTTTTTATTTGGAAGTATTAGGTAAAAAATTGGGGCAAAACACCCAAACTGCATGCACCAACAGTTCCACTAACAGTATGTACAGTACACATATTAATTAGTTGAGCAACTACATCTGAAAAATCTAATAAGTGTTTACAATGGACAATGTAGGTGACAACCACATCAGTGGCTTGGATGTCAAACGGAGTGAGATTGTGTTAGAATAGATCACAAAATGTAATCAAAATAGGTATGGACGATGGCCTAAACTGAGAAAAATACAACCAAGGTTCACCAACAACAGAGGGATCTTAAAAAAATCCTTTCTCCAGCTTGGAGATTTGATTAGGAAAAGATGGTCGGTAGAGGAATGTTTGTAATATCATGACCAAACTTATGGAAACCTTTGAGAGGTCCGGATGTTTTCATCGCTCAGTTATTTCCCACAGATCAGGTCTATTTTAATGACAGAGAGATCTTTAAAAGCCTTCATTTCGTCTCTCTTAATGCATTCAGTTTGTCTTGGTTTTGTTTTATTACTACTGGTGATAATTGTATATGTTAACATGGTAACATGGTTAATGTCATTACAGGCCAAGAAATCAAAGTGTTCTAAGCATTATTCTGTTTTATGTTTTGCTTTATTCTTCTTCATCCATTTCTGTCTGTTTCTGCAGTGTAGCTTTGTATGCTTCTGTCCTTGTGGCAGATTTGAAAGAACATAAAGGATTTAGGACAGCCAGACATGCCTGCCATGTCCTATACACTTCTCAGCTAGTCTTTATTTGGCAAAAATCCCAAAAACATGTGGGCACATACAACAGCCTGAAGCATTTTCAAGAACGTTTCTATGTTGCGTTTAGGTCATGCGGACACCGCAGTGTTATTACATGTGTTCATATAATTGCACTTAAATCTCTGGTGAAGAGAAGTTCAGCTTAGGTATGTTCTGTATTTAGTCAGGATATAAACTGAATGTGCAGGATGTGTGATTAAAAATAGACTGAAATTTTAATCTGTTTGTCTGTTGGACTTAGTACCATAGACAGCGTGCCTTCGGAATATGTTTTTTTATGGTGGAAACCAGTCAGAAAAAAACGACTATGCTCAAGTTTTATATGAACAATCGTAAAAGATGATCTGTCATGAGAAGTTATAATTGTGCAGGTTAAATAACATGCAAGGAGCCACAAAACTCTCTTGTGCAGGAAATGTGACTTATTCTTGATGATTATATGATAAATAATACCTAAACATTTGTTAATATGGATTGTATGTTTTTTTAATATGTGTGTCACATCCCTCACAGCAGACCAGTAGCCAGTGATGACAGGTTACCACCAGTCGAGCATTTCAGAGATAAAACAGTTTGCAGGGTTGAGTGGCCCTTAACTCTGAGGTGCAAACAAGAGCTACAGATGGCTGGAGACTTTTCTGAGGACGGATGTCTCTCATGGTGCTCCTGAAATCTGCGCAGGGTTGAAATGAAACGGAGCTGCTGGCCTAAACATTCCACCCAGACCCGCCACACTCTGCTCCTCTCACCCTGGGACGTCTGCCCATACATTAAGATGTGGTTTGGAGCTCTCACAGGAACACAGTGAGGGGAGGCTGGATGAGAGGGATTGGGTTTACAGTGCAAACCACAGACCCACAGTCTGCCTCCTGCACTCAGCTATACTACATACACAGCTGCTGCTGTGTGCCTGATGTTTGTGTATGTGCAGTGTGTTTGGGTAGAGGGGTCTCAGAAAATCCCTTTATCACTCAAAACTAAGTACAGGCTGAAATAAAAGTAACAAGGCACCATGGCAGCAAAATTTAAGCATTATGCAAACATAAAAATCCTGAGAAAATTTTCAAACAATGCACCTTTTTGAGGTCTTTACTTTCATGAATGAATTTGAATTAAGAGTCAGTTTAAGCAGCAGAAACACTTGCATTTACATGTAGTTTGACATTAGAATAGTGTGCTTAATCTGGTTTAAATGCACAGGACATGAATGTCAAAACTCTGTCAGGGTGGGGTGCATGGTGGCATGGCTGAGGGATGTAGATGAGGGTTAGGCAAATGAGCAGGTCTTAATTGATACTTCACACAGCTGGAGGACCAGTGTTTATGTATTTCAGTTGACTCAAAAGCTCTCAACCCAACTCGACTAAACCAAATTAAAGCCATGCAGTGTGGATATCTCTCCAAACCTTGCAGAGAATCTGTCTCAAAACACAGACAGCATGCCAAATTCTTTTTTCATTTTTACAGCCACATTATTCACCATTATAGCTTCTCGAAAAAGGGAGCAACTTCTAGTCTCCAAGATATCAAATCAAGTCACGGGCATGAATTACCCCCTGATATGATTGAGAAAAATAAAAAAGCAGATTTTTTGGGGGGAAGGGGGCATGAGTGGCACTTGAGGAGGGTAGACCACTGAGTGAAGTTTGGTTTGAGTTTGTTTGTCCCTGCCTTCACCTTGTGGGAATGGACAAACAAACCCACACTTTATCATTTGGGTCAACTCCACAATAGTGTGGAACTAGAAGGAGGCTCCATGTTTGTGGTGGTGGCCACCAAGGACATGAGATTCATACACAAAGACACTGGGCAAAGTTGGACGTTGTTTGAGATGGGCTTTGCCTCACTGAACCCCCTCTGACAGCAATCTGCCTGACCTTCATAAGACAAAGAATACACAGGGCGTTAATGTAAAGTCTAACAACATGCCATGTTGTGTGAAGCAGCATGTTGAGGATCTTTTTTTTCTCCACAAAGGAGTCCCCGGAAACACACGCATATAGGACGTTAAAAGACAAACAATTTCAGCCTGCACTTTCTCATTGAGGCTCAGTTATTTTAAAAAATAAACCAGGCGTTTAATAACGACGTTTTCTGGAGGTTCCGGATATCAGACAATAACCTTGTTCAACGCGTGTAGATGGTTGCATAGTAGCGTAGCCTACTCACCGGTGGTCGGTTTTGAGGAAACATTGTAGCCGCCGACCTGTGTGTCTCCGTGGGCTCCTTCTTTTTTTTGCTCCTTCTTTACTCCCTTTTCGGGCGGAATGATTCGTCGAGAAAAATGAGCAATCGATGAGCAGTTGTTGGTCTCAAAGAAGCATTTGGCCTGGTTTCAGAGGTTATCGCACAGCCCGGCTCGGCTCTCTTATTCCTTGCTTCAAGACTCCTTTGTTCTGGGTTTATATCTCCAACCCCAAACCGCACCGCGCTTGACGGTGTAGTGAGGACGGGGAGAGGAGAGAAACCCGGTCCAAAGGGAAGCTTTCTTCCAAGTCCTCAACTTCGCGCTTCCAGCAATAATGATATCGCAATTATTTCCCGTCTCCGGTATCTCGTCGCCGTCTGTAGCATAAAGGCCAGCGGGGGGAAATGTGGTTTTGTTTGTGGCTTCGGAGACGGACACACCACCGGCACATTCAATGCAGCCGCAGCCTCTTTTGTCTCGCTCGTTGGCCTGCACTCTTTTCACACAACACTCCCAGTCCCTCACTTCTCTCACTCCCCCCTTCTCTGATCCTGAATGGGACATAACATATGAGTAGCTTTCTTTAAGGAAGAAGGGTGGGGTGGGGGGACCTAAAGACACGGTTTACTGCGCCCCCCCTTCTCCCTCCACGCTTTTTTTTTTTTAGCAGAAATTAGTAACCTAATGATAGTTTGCTAATGATCTTTTTTTTAAAATAAAAATTCATTGAATCCAATCAGCCTTTTTTAAAGTTATAAATACAGAGCAAATCGGAGCATCGAACACATCGCACAGTGTTGTTCTTCAAATAGCTTGATGATATTTGCAAAGAAACCTTTGCTGTTTTTTTTCCCCTCTCTTGTTTTTGTTGCATTGTAATTGGCTTTATCCTCATGTAGCCATGTAATTGAAAATCTATTCACACAATTAGGAATTTTTAATTTTATGAAAAGTGCCAAAAACAAATCTTCAGAAATAAGGGGTTCAGAGGAAGTGTTCAGTGATTGAATGAAATCTCCACGTGGGGCTCGGCCTCGGCACAGTAAACACTGCTACAATGAGCCAATGAGTGTTTAGAACGCCCACGTGGGGCGCGCTGACCGTTTGCTGATTGGAGGGTACAGGTAACACAATGCTCAGCACGTCAATCAAGCAGACTACAACTGCTATGTGAGGTTAACCCTTTCCTGGGTACAGAGAGTGATTGAGGAGATGTGGTGGCTGTATCAAGATTCAGTGGTTTTCCTTTTTCTCCCCACAAACCGTCAATGCATTGAAAATCCTTACATTCCCCCATTTCGTCCTAGTTGATGTGGAAATAAATAGACTCCACTCTAACTCCTGCATCGTCCTGCTTATTTCTGGATGTCAAAAATTAATCATGACCGCAGATAACTGACCAAACATTAGAAGACTGGAAGGTTCTACATTGGAGCTCAAGAAGGCACCAGAACTCACAGAAATACAATAGTGATAATGATTCAACGCGTGCATGGCAATGAATGTGTGCATTGTTATTACCTGGAAAAAAAGGGGAATTATTCCAGCGACGAAGGGAGAAATGGTGGAAAAATTGGTATTCTGGTGGCACGACCCCTTTGGCGGGGCTCATAATTAGAGAGAGAGATATTGAAAAAGCAATTTCTGACAGTGGAAATCACAACCTGCCAGAGGTGGAGTTGGAAAATATAGATGGGTGTGTGTATGTGTGCGTGTGTGTTTGTGTGAGAGCATATATATGTGTGTGTGTGTGTGTGTGTGTGAGAAAGAGACAGAGAGAGGAAAGGCAGGGGGAGGGAGGGAAGGAGGAGGAAGAGAATAAAGGATGAAGGACAGCAGGGGGGATGCTGAGAAAGACGAGCCAGTAGGAGGGTTAGAGATTGAACGAAAGGGAGAGTGCACACGGGTGATGAAAAAAGTGTGTATGTATGTGTGTGTGTGTGTGTGTGTGTGTGTGTGTGTGTGTGTGTGCGTGTGTGT
>JAQMCX010000046.1:2687197-2727816 GCA_029814765.1 Acanthurus leucopareius
TTCTTTTATAAATGGGTTTTTTCTCTATAACTTCCCCCCTGAACCCCCCCTTTTTTTATTTTCCCCCCGTCACTTTGGGGCCCCCCCCCCCCCCCCCCCCCCCACCTCCTTACACACACACACATACACAAACACACACACACACATACCTCCCTCCATCCCCTCTCCTTCTGTCCTCTCCTGCTGCATGTCCCCTGGGGGAAAGAAGGGGTAATGACCCACATCAGCAGCAGCTATGCTCACATGCACACACACACACACACACACTGTGTCTCACACACACACACACACACACACACACACCTTCTTTCCTCCTTGCAGGCAGATACAAATAAATACCCTATGTGACACACATACGCACATGTATGCACACATAAAACAGAAGCTGACACATTTACGCCCACAGGCATGTGTATCCGGGAATTCCAGTGCTGTGCCGTAACGTTTCCCCCATCAAAAGTCCCCAAGTCTTTGGCACAAATAACACAATACAGAAGAGATCGATACTGAACCAACTGCTTCTATGGCACATGCTAAATAGTGCTTTCATTTTAGCAAAGAGGAGCCTGTTTTCATCGTAACCCGCTTTAACCTCAGGAAAGTGGAATGAACACCTCTCTCTCTCACCTCGATCTTTCCTTCATAAATCAGAACAATAGGATGATTTGTGTCCCTCTGCAGTGAAGTGGAATACAATCTCCCTTTGACTTTCCAAATATCTTTGAATGCACCAGCTTGCACAGTTTTGACCATCAAATTCAGAGCTACACTGTACACTAACAGTGGTAATGATGAAGCAAGAGGACTTAGAGAAATGCAGAGTATACTCATGGCATCTTGTTGCAGAAAGATAACTTCACGTGTGTGTGGAATTCACACTGAAGGGAGAGTGAAGAGGTTAAATCTGAAAAATCTAAAGCATTGACTTGCAAATGCTACTGACAGCACTCTGCGCGTGCTGTCAGTCATCTCTCACACAGCCGAGAGATGCACTCTGGCAAAAAAGTGTGCAGTTTCTGTCACAGGTTTCCACTTTACATGAGTGTTGGCAAGCTGGAGTGTGCAGGTCAGGTGTTAATTTGTGTATTTAAATAGGAAGGAGACTGCATAAAATTATGTTTTCCAAGCAGAGGTGGATCACAGGTGTAGTAGAGAGTGAAATGATCTGTTGGATATTCAAAGAGTCTGGCTCTTAAACTGAGGCAAAAAACAACCAAAAAAACATAAAACGTGTATCCTATTTTTTTCAAGGCAAGTAAATTTTTTTTAAAAAGGGTATAACTGGAGTATGGTTGACAAAATTCAAGATACAGAACTTTCATAAAAAAAAATTGTATGCAGCACTAATTAGCCATATTTGTAAAGTAAGATGGCAAATAATAGAATGTCATTGTTGTTATTGGATATAGACAGTAAATAGTCAAATTTAATAATGTCTGTATTCCAGAAAAACTCCCATATCCAAATTCAAACACTGTGCTGGTGCAAAGTCTTTTGTGTTTTTTTTTTCTTTTAGTCAGCAGACACACAACCTCGAACATTGCATCATACTGCCACCTGCTGGTCGACTGGAATACTGCATCAAAATGTAAAAATGCTGTCAAAATGCGTGTATAGTGAACTTTCTTAGCCATTCCAGGGCAAAAAACTTCTATCAGTTAATAAGGCATAATCATTGCTGTATGATTATTACAGCTGATAATGTTTAATATAATCACCTGGGAAAACACGAGCTGGTGCTGTAATGACAGCAGCTTTTTAGCCAGTGATGCTTTTCGGGAGGAAGTTCTTAATTCACGCATCCCAGCAAAAAGTCCAGGAAATCCTCCGATGAACAAACGAACACTGGCAGTTCTTCTTTGAGCCTGAAGATTGTTTGAGTGTTTATTATCTGGTTTTCAGCTTCTTCCAAGATGGTGAAAACTTCCTACAGTTAGAGGGACAAATTGAATCACACGTTAAAAGCTCTCCTGTTAAAAGCCGCCATCTTTCGGCCGCAAGCTGCAATTGCAAATTTGTACCACACGATATCGCCATTACGCCGTATATGCCGAGATGTCATTGAGTAGAGGCATCACTGTTTTCTCAAAAATGAATCCTACTGAGAGCCTTTCGGGATTTACCCAAGGATTTACTAAAATAATCGTAATTCAGTACTTATGGCAGGGAAAACAGATTTAAATCTTGGCTCCCTCCTTCACCCATATGATGACTGTGGACATAATTATATACCCTAAAATTAAATGATAGACTAGTTTAACAGAAGGGAGCTAAAATCTGATTTATGTAATTCCCACCACCCAGTCAGGCCCTCATATGTTCACAAACTCACACAAATATTTGCTATGTTAAGAGTCACAATGATTTTTTTTATAGGTGGTGTTAAAAATCAGTCTTTTGAAACATAAATTGAAGGGGTTTTTTGTTGTTTTTAAATGGAAAAAGTGCTTAAATGCTTCTGGTCAGCCTCCCTGGTGTAGTAAGAGGTTTAGATGTATCTCATATATATAGACAACTGTAACTTTTATGTTCACATTATATCTGGGGGTAGATGCAGCTGTTAATATTGAGTCCAATGCCAGCACGTTTTTATCTTGAGGTCCAAGTTAAACCTAAGATAAAGTTGGTTGTTACTTCATAAGCGCTCTATAATAAGCTCATAGCCCCAAGGACTTTTCAGTAATATCACAGAGCAGTACTTTTAAAGGCATACTGTCTACCTCAAGACAAGACAACAAAACTTTTAGTGTTATCTTCACAACTTTTTATGATGTTGTTATAGAACTCAGCAACCTAAGATTTTATTTTGTCTTTCTTTAAAACAAGTTTTCTTCCTCTTTTTACAGTCAGTAATTGATCTTTAAACTTAACCACAAAGGATTTTAAACTGGCATTTCTCCTCTTGTGTAACTGTTGTCCGTGTAGCTGCAGCAGAGAGAAGGACCACAAGGGGAAGTGGAAGGCCTGGATCTGCTCAACACAGCCAGCTGGTCTCCCCTGGAAAATACAAGATGCCTTCCTGTGCCAGAAATCTGCAAATCGAGAGGGAATAGTGAATGAAAGAAGGGAAAATGTGTATGTGCATGCCGCCAGCCAAGAGAGGAAAGGTAGTTCTTATTCCTCACATTCAGCGATCTTGTGAAGAGGGAAAGTGCATGCGAATAAGAACTGGAGGAGGAAAAGGGAGAAAGAAACACCTGCATGTACCTCAATAACAAGAAAGTGCAGTAGTTAATGTAGTTAATGGAAAGAATTAGATCTGCTTTAAGAGTTGGATGTCAGGTGCTTGTATTAATGAGTCCTGACTCTGCTTCTGGTGCTGCTGTGTTAATAGATAATTTTGAAGAGAACCCAACTAGCATGCTGAAACAAACTTTAGAGGCAGTTCCCTGCACAGCTTTGGGGCTTATTATCAGCAGAAACATACATTATCATAAAGACAGACCACATTCGGAGTAACTCTCTAAACAAGACTTTTAAATGGCAAGTTTAGATTTAGCTATATACAGCACCTTATAGCTCACCTGGGTTGAGTTACTCTGCACTCAATGTCACTGATTTATTAAGAAGTTAGACAGTTTAATTTGGGTTCCACAAAAAAACTGATTAAACTGTCATTTAGGAAAATATGTTGGTATTTGTGAATTATCATCTCTAATCAGTGCAAATTCTGAGTTAGTGGGTTTGAATTGAGCTTGCTGAGCTTATTGAAGGGTTAAAACCACATACATATGTTTTGCTAAGTCTGTATCTCATCTCTGACCCCATAAGATAATACATAACTCCCTGCAATCTATATCTGGAAACTAAAGCATAACAGAACAGCATTATAAAAATGTTTAGTTTAAATATGGCGAGCGAGCTGTGTGGGACACACATATCTTGGCTGATGAGATGGGTGGTCTCTGCATGAGTTCATGCACGAGTGCTTCACAGTATGTCACTGTTTATTATTTTCTTTTGTAGGCGTATTTTTCCTGATTATTGCTCTTTGCATTACAGCCTGTGTTCATCCAAGTGCCAGTGACTACACAGCGAGGGTCCTTAAGGAATGACATCATTCCAGCCCTGAAACAGGACCTTGGGCTGTTTCCCAACAGAGGCCCTGTCACACACACGGCTCTCAGCGACGCACCCGAGGTGTGTTTACCCCTCGGTGTCGCTACTATTTCACAGCGGGACACGTTTTCCTCTCAACCATAAATCTGTAAAGTCTTGCATGACTTGCAGGATCAAGGAGGTGGAGGAGGGTGTGTGAGTGAGTGTGTTTGAAGCCCCTAGTTAATGCAGGACGAGTGATGTATTTGTGTGTGTGTGTGTGTGTGTGTGTGTGTGTGTTAATACATAAATATATGAACCCTGCATCAGGGTCACTGGTGTTGGTGGTGAGGATGGCCAGCAGCCAGATAAGCTGCTTCTGCTCTCTCCCTCTCTGGCTCTCTCTCCCAAGGTTGCCTGAAAGAAATGTGCCATTATCCAGCAAGGCCCCTGCCCCCGGAGTGAGCGCTGAACTGCTGTCCAAGACAACATGCAAAGAGACGGGAGGCTGGAAGCTGGAGACGAGAGAGCTTCAGATACCTCCTCAGACTATTTATGACCACCTCTGCTATGGCCAAATGCTGCTCCTGCTGCTCCTCACTGCCTCTTTTTTTAGTGAGAGAGAAACTTGGGGGGCTTGATGTTTACCTGGCTGCACCTTTTAAAAAACCAACACAGTCCTAACTATGTAGCACACCTTTACTAATATAAAAAATACGTAGATAAGGTAATCTATGAAATCAGCGGGATGTTTCCTGATTTTCTTCCTCAGAAATATGCAGGAAAACTGCAGTGACCTACGTATGAAAGTGAGGTTTTAGAGATTACATGAGGCTAATACAGCCAAAGATGTTCTAGATGACTAATGCTGCACAACCTTTGACTTCTTATGAGTGTTATTCAGGATAATTACACACAGGACAGACAAGTTTTATAACAAGATAATTTAAGATAAAACTCCTTAATAATAAGATCTCAATCACACATTATGCTGGAGGGTTTGACTTCAGCCTAGAGAACTAACCCTAACACAGTCTTTTACAGCTTAGTTATGTAATTATTTTTGACCACAAACTAATCGCTGATGCGGAAGGAAAAATGAATCACAGGTAAGGGATAATTATAAGAAAAATTATTAAAACATGAATGTAGATTAAATCTATAAATCAGTTCCAAAGGCAAAACAGATGGAGGTTTGCGGGCTGGAAAAACTAAAATAAAAAATGTTCTCAGTGACTTAATTGTAAATGAGAAGGAAAATAGTATACTGTCCAATAGGACCACACTTCATGGTCCATTTAAATGTAAACAGTCTATGACAGCACTATAACTGGAGAAAAATGAGCTGGCTATATTTAAGGCTGATACTGCCTCTCTGCAGGCCCCACACCTTCATAAATAACTGTTGAGGTGATGTTTTCCTGTCAATTTTAATGCACAAATTTGAATGGAAAGCTCAGAAAGCAAGTGTTTGGGCTGAATTTGATCACATATGTGCGGTCGGTAGTAGCTGCCTTATTGGAATTCAGTCTGTGTTAATAATACACTGAACCTGAGCACAATTTCAAAACTTTGATCATACAATTATTCCAGCAGCACATAGAGACTAGAAGAAGAAAATCCATGAGATTTGAATCTTGTTTGCTTAATTAGAAAATAACATTATAATTCATACTGGTGTTTCAAATTACACAAGGCCGTGGCACTAGCTGATGAACCTGCATTAATAATGTCAACATGTGAAAAGAGAAAAGGGGTTAATTAGTGAGCCTCTTTTGTAGGATCAATACTTTTGGCAACGGAGCAGAGAGACTGGCTACTGTCTATAAGAGGAAGAGAAAAACAACAGAGACTAGCTCTTCATTTCTGGAGGCATTTTAATTGCTAGAATACAGCGCCAAGCTAAAAATGTCTCCACTGGCCTCCAGCATGAGAAAGTAAGAGAACTTGCTCTCTGTAACACCTCTGAATCAATGTAGCTGAACATTTCTACTTGCCAAACTATGATGCACTCACACAAGGTGCAACTAACAACACCAGGTCTTCTGACAGCTTCAACTTCTACTGTCCAGAAATTTTCTGTTTGAGACCTCTGACACTGTGCACATCTGAGTCTAATCTGTACAGATTCTTCTCTCCCTCCCTTAGATCATCACATGAGAACAGAAAACATGATTATGTTGTGGGTTTCAGACCACACAGCTCAGCCAAAGGTCCCTCATGCCCTGATATACAGGAGGGTCAGAAGCAGCAGCAGCTTCTCAGGCTGCAGTATTGACTGTCTGTGTCACTGTGGGTGTGTGACTGTGAAGCACTCAGAGGCCGTTCCCCCACTTCGAGTGCTGAAAACGGGCTGTAAACAGTTCCAGCTCAATGGTAACTGCAAAATAATAAAGTTAAATTTGACACAGGTTGAAGAACAAGACCGTGCCTGTGCCTCCACGTTTATATACTTCTAATCACGTAAACGAGCTCTCCTCAATGTCTGGTTCAGTTTTACACTCATTTTCCTGAGTCTCCTTGCTTCTTATGTTGCATTTCTAATCTCTGTCATCCTTTCTGTCTGTTTTTTTTTTTTTTTACAGGGACTCATCCTCAGTTTGAGTCAGAGCTCTCTGATTCATGTGACTGTAATGCTAACAGATTTATCCACCATCTTTACTCCAACTTCAATCTGAGCTCATTCAGTTATTGAGCACTTTTCTATCTGATACAAACTCTTTTACAGTTAAGGATGAGAAGAAGTGGGGTAAAAAAGTTGGAACATGTCAGAGATGAATAATATTCACTTTTTCAGGACCTTAATTCAGCTGCAAAAATCCTTGAATATCTCGCCGCTCTGCTTCCTCACTCCTGTTTCTGGTCATGAAATTCCAGCTTGAAACCAGATGGCCTTCACCCACAAGGACGCTCACCAAAGTGGGCTGAACGGTCAAGTATATAACATTCAGTGCTGTCAACTTTAGCATCAGAATACCGGAAACGGACTCTTTTCTGTCATGCTCTGCTGCGTGTAGAGCTGAGGTTTCCCTCAAAACCGCTCATCTCTTGAATTTATACTGGACTCTGGGTCATTCACAGAATTCCATCCCAGAGGACCAAACCATTTGGGAGTTGTGGGAAATTATCAGGGATGATCTATTTGCTGAATTTGCTTTCATACTATTGTCAGTAGATCATACATACCAAAATACTTTGATATAAAACTTAACATGCCAGAAATTACAAGTATTATTTTTTTTCAGCACCTAAAATCATCTTCAAGGTTCTTAAAAGTTCTAGCTGCACCCCCTCCACATTCATGTCTCGCTCCTGTTCTGGTCCTGAAATTCCAGCTTGAAACCATATGGCTGTTACCCACAGGGATTGCTGGGTAAACAAAATTCACCGCCGTCTACTGCAGCATCAAAATACTGGAAATGGAGTCTTTCTGTAATGCCTTGCTGGTTTTGGTGCTGAGGTTTTCACTTTTGTTTTTTTTTTGACCGATGGCTCTGGATCATTCACAGAAATCCACCCCTGTGGACCAGACCATTCATGATTTGTGATGGGTTCTTTGGGATGATCTATCTGCTGTGTTTGCATTCACACTTTTGTCAGCAGTTCCAACATATTCAACCTCTGGTTAAATATTATCATGAATTTGCAGAACAATAATAGAATCTTCTATATTATTCCACATTTCTCAAAGTTTAGTGACCAGTTTACAAGATGATGTTACGCCACTGGAGGCTTTTTATCTCCAGGTAGAGTATCTATTTCATTTGCCTCATTAACCCTGTAGACAGATACCAGATCTGATGTATGTGTAAGTTAATCCCCTTCAGATAGATAGTGTCCTTTTATTTACAACCACAGGTGGAGATGCTGTTCAGGAAGTTCAGAAACGCCCTGGTTACCTAGAGATCATTTCTCATCATGTAACAAGGTACATTTCCTTTTAGGCCTTAAGGATAATATATTCAGCAGTGGTACATTATGCATCTCTGGAGAAATTCATGACAAAACTATAAACTCGCATGTTGTAAATCAACATGAATAAGAAGCTAAATGAAGCTAAATAGTCGTGTAAATAAAATACTTTGTTTTCCATTCCAAGTTGTTTTGTAACCGCAGAAAAAAAAAAAAGTCCCACATACTGTACGCACGACTTTCACAACATCCAAGTGAGTTATATTGTTTTAAATGAGGGATGACAGTAGTTTTCAATAGCACTGCCAACAAAACTCCTCTGAATGTCCCTGTGGATCCAGTGTTTATTTCATTATAAATATATGTGTTTTTTTTGTGGAGCATTCTATTCTTTGGCTTTGATGTACTGAGGAAGTTGTGGAGCCTCGATGATCCACTCCTGAATTCTTGGAACTTGTTTTTATTATTTTTTTTATCGCCAAAAACTTTTAATGCACAATAAAGTCATAATGAATTGGTCATTGCCAGCTTGTCCCCAGAGTTAAAACTGTAAATCTTTTGGCGTTTCAGTGCATGAGTACTAAAAACTCTCAACATGCATGAGTCTGTCTCTGACCTTCTGTTTGAACCTTCCTTTCCTGTCACTAACTATACAGCATGTCAAGGCTAATGTTGCTGAAACAGAGTAAGTTGTAGATGAACGTTGGCTGACAGCAATAAACTCATCATACAGTGAGAAGCTGGAGGGGAAATTTGGTTTCACATTTCACATGAATAAAGAAAATGCTGGTGAATTTTGCTTCTCCCTGCATTGTAAAATGTTGCCGGTAGGAATAATAAATTGAGCAGGGAGGAGAAATTCTCAAATTTATGATGTTGAAGGACAAGTTCAACCAAATTTCAGGAAAAACACTTTCTGTGGAACAAGCCGAGTATTGCTGCCAGTTCCTGGAAAGATATCTTACCGTGGAAATTTCAAAATGTCATCTTTCGAAACTTTAAACACCACAAACTAAGTATCACTTACTTTCATTGTACTGGGATGGATTAAGTAATCTTAGTAATGGATATCTTAAAACCTTGGTTGATAAAACCCAAAAGTTTCAGCATGGAAATTTCCACTTGAGATGAGCAAGAAACTATGTTATAATAGGCAAAGAAACCTGTTCTCTGGTTTCTGGGAGCAGATGGTATCTGTCATGCTGATGGATTCACTTTGAATAAAAAATAACCTCAGATAACAGACAAATAAATGAAACAAGCAGTGCCTTTCACTCCTTGTTACAACACCAATTTCAAGAGTTATAACCTTCTGACTTGTGGGCTGAAGATTTTTTTTATGTTTCCTTAAATCAAGAAAAATCAGTTGCAATCAGGATAAAAGCGAACTTGTCAAGAACATTTTGAAATCTTGATGTTGCAATAATGTAGTTTATCATAGTTTCATTTCTAATGTCTTATCATCTGTGGCTGAAAAGGAGAAAAACATCACAATATATCAAACACTGAATAAAATATGCTTCAAATCCTTGTAACAACTATTCAGAAAGCCTGAAATCTTACCATCATAAACATCAGTGAAATTAAATTTATGAACAAAAACATAACAATATAACTGGTTTTGGATTATACAGTATCTTTATTTAAAATTCTCTGCTTTAGAGACTATAGATATAATCTATATACAAAAAGCAAACATCATGAATCATAACCATATGTTGACATATTGACAGGAGATGAATTGACTGGTGCCTACTTCAAGGCACAAAATTGAATAAAGTACAAGAACACCCAGAGCCACATCACCAGCTGTAAACCCTGTCCTTCAACCCTATGAAACTGTAAGGAAATCAAACACCATGACATTTCTCCATCCTTATCCTCATTCTGGCTGCAGCGATACACGGATGATTTAGATATAGGCAGCATGGTAGGGGGCTCACACAGCACTTTACCGCAACCAGTTCCAGCTGTTTCTTGTTATAAATCTGTGTTTAAAATGTGTAGAAGACCCCAGGGACCGGGGTTCACTATGGGATACCCCACCCCTTTAAAGTACCCAGCCGGTTCTCCAGTCCCAGTTCAGCTTCAGGGCCTCACAATCGCTAGCAGGTGAGATTCTCTCTGTCTTCCTGCCCCCCTCCACCCATCAAGTTTGTGGTCTCTCTGATGTGTGTCAGTCCTCCAAGGGTCTGACTGCTGTACACAAACTGTACAGGAGACCTTTTTTTTCTCAAATTAACCTCATCTATCAGCACAGGAAGGGGAAAAGAAACACAGACGGGTTCTTTGAAGTGGGAAACGGAGCAATGTTACTAGCTTCAAAAACACAGTTGGGTATGTAACCTTTTATCATTACAACAGCCCTTTAAAAGCCCTGCCAAGGCATCTGGCTTATGTTTGGACTAGGAATTGGATCTGTTTTGTGTGGCAACTCCAACGGTCACCAGTCTGAGGAGGCTCGGGGCCAAAGCTTGCTGTACAGGTGAAATTAAAAATGAACCTACATGTGAAATAAAAACATACAAGCATGTATATACATCCTTCACGCAACATAAAACATGTCTCATAGCATTAGTATATACAGTATTTGTGGCTCATAGTGGCAAGCAGGTGTGATTGCACAAAAAAAACCTCAACAGCGCTGGCACTTCAAACTTTGTAAGAGTAAATAAAAGAACTTGTATTTAAAATAAATTAAACCCCATTTTTAAAATGGTTGTCTCATCCTTCTTTGATTATTATTATTATTTGAGAATTAAAAATATAGTAAAAAAGAAAAAGAAATTAAACAAGGCCAAATTTCTTAATATCTGATTGGCAATATATTAGTGGTATGAAATATAAAGGATCTAAAGATGTTCTGCATCAATGGTTTCTACCTCTGCAGTCCATTTCACACAGGGGAAATATAAGTCACTCACCTACTCCACAATTCAATTTATACATTTTGATTACATTTAAAGTTCAAAAAACAATGTCTCCTCAAATTCAGACCAGTTGGCAGTCGATGATTCGTCAAGTTGGACTTTTATCTGGACACACTCAGCTTGTCAGTAAGAATAATTGCTGGGAGTTGAATTCCTCTGGTGATTCAGAGTCGAACAAAGCAGCGTGAGTCACCAGGCATGACAAGCCTGTATATTCACTTTTAAAAAACATTATGTAATTAGTCAGAGGAGAAACCCAGACCTGTTTGTGTGGCAGTTAGGAGCTGGTAGCGACAGTAATAACTCCTTGGCATGTTGGCTTTTAAAGCAGCTTTGGTTTGCTTCTGTGGCTGACACTTTCAGTTTGTAAACCTCTTTGCTGTTAAGATCACATAAGAAAAGAAGAAAATAAGCTCATCTAGTGTAAACTGGTTGCCACTTCAATAATTTGTTACGAATTGCAACACTCCTCTAGTGTGTAGCTGGTTTAAGGTGCACTGAAATAAAGCTAATCAATCAACAAACTGTGCTTTTACTAACAAATAAAAAAAAAAAAAAGAATTTCTCATTCTTACAATTTTCTGTCACTCATAAAAAATTTGGTTCTTTACATGCAAAAAATGAAAAACATACAAAAATGTTAAAGCTCCATTAAGCGATATCAACATTGAATTGTAGAGCTTCTGTTAGGTGAGAAAATGTGCTCCTTCCCATTGTCTGCATGCCCAGATCTGCATTTTACAACCACTTTTAGTCTCAAAATCTATATAAATGAACCAAACTACTTTTAATAACCCAAAATATAAAACCATGGGCAGCTGTTTCCTGTATAATTTTCATGTGTCAAGACGAAGAGAGACTATCTTTCCCGGGAAGTGGCGACATAAAGATGAGTGGATATTACATTTGTCATTTGGCAGGAAATGACTCTCATTACAATGCTCACGTTTCTCCATTTCTGCTGTGTATAACTTGTAATTTGTTTGCTAACACATTAGCCACAAGCACTGAGCTTTTTATAGCTCTGACCTGGACTCTTTGCTGTGGGTTTGGAGTCTTTCGCTTAATGCAGCTTTAAGCACAAAACGCTTCAATGTCAACAAAGATGCATTAAAAACAATTAACTCCTCTCTCTCTTACAGGAGAAGAGGAGGTCATCATGGTGTCTTCGAGAGGGGGCTCGTGGGGCACAGCCCCCTCAGTCAGTCCAGTGGTTGGGGAGTAGGTGGGGTGTGAGTGGTTGACGCAGAGGGAGGGAACGGGTCGGGGGTGGGGGGTCTTAAAGGCTGCAAGCTACAAACCGGATCCATAGCTTTTGTCCTTTCAAACAGATATACAAAGGGGTGTTTGCAGAATTCATTGAAAGTTTAACATGTCACACTCATATGACCTCTCACATGGCATTGGGGGGTCAGAGTCAGGATCGCAGATGACCCTGGTTATCTAAACATTGCTGACTGCACAATCAAGGCTGAAGGCCCCAGAGTTTAGACAGAGTCACACAGGTTTGGGGTCTGCTGGTTGCAGCCTTTGTTCGTTACCTCCCATCACACGGGGCCTGGATTGTGGTGATAGTTGTAATGGTTACCGTGCTCTGAGTCTGCAATCTGCAGGCTGGGTTTCCTCTCCGGCTCCTCACCATCAGCCGTGTCTGGCCTGGTGCAACGTGGAGGACGCTTCTTGAAGAAGTCTGACACAAAGTGCACCTGTAGAGGAAGGGATGGGAGGAAAAAAGAAAGAGGAGAGGAGGTAAGCACTGGTCACTCAGGAGAATATTTTTTGGAGTATAAGCATGTAAGGGATGCAGAGGAGGTGAAGGGCTGGGCTGGAAACTGTGATTACATATGTCTGGACAGGTCTGTGCACAGCTGTTAAGTGACACTCACACACACATCTGAGAGGAACACACAGGGAGGCACAACCCCTGTAGGCTATAAAACACTATGCCCAGGAGGGTCTCTAATTGCGCACAGCACTGTGAAGGCCAAAGGCGCGGGCTCACTTTCCAATTAATCACACAATGATACACACACATATATGCACACAAACACACACTTAAGCTTTAGAGTTTCCACGAGGCGGTGCTGACAGTGGATCACTCAAAACAGGGAAAAGGCCAAACAATAAAGAAGCCCAGCTAGACGCAGTGAGGAGAATGGACTTATTGCCTGAGAAAAATGCCAGTGTAAGCGTGTGTTGGTTTGTGTCAAGTCACACTTTTCCGCCATTACACTCCCCTCATGCTTCCTGTCTATATGGATTTTTACTGCGAGACAGAAAGAGAGCTGAAATACGAATTCTTCAGCAGCTGTTTCTCTTTGAAGGGAGTATCACTGAGAGATTTCCATGAAATAATATTTCTTACTATCTGAATAGTCCAACCCATGTTTGCTTTTCCTAAAGCCAGAAACCACAGAACTAAGATTCAAAAGTTTAGATGTCATCAGGTTGGAGGCTGGAGCTACTTCACAGAAAATAAAATGTTGAAAAAGCTATTTAGTGGGCATGATTTCTTAGACACTTGTCACTTTTTTAAAGCTGTGAGAAAATATAAAATTAAATCCCACTTTCCGTAAATGGGCTTCAGTTCACTCTATGAGCAGCACAGCATCTAGTCCAGATTACACGAGAAGTCCGTTATCCTGAAAATAATGTGTGGGAATCATAAAATTTTGCAGTGTTTTCTTTGAAAGGAGTGGTCTTGGAGACTCACATTGAGCACAGCGATGAGCGCTCCTTGCAGCAGCCCCACCAGCACGTCGCTCCAGTGGTGCTTGTAATCAGAGACTCGGGTGTAACCAACATACACTGCGAAGGCCACCAGGAAGAACTGGATGGTGGGTCGCAGAAGTCTGGCCCACTTAGCCACCAGCCTCGCCTGCACGTACAGCTGATAGGGGAAATAGGGTGAAGGAAGAGTGAAAGATGGATGATGGAGGGATGGGGAGGGAAAAAAAGACATAAGAGAGAGAAAGAGATCAAAATGAGAGACAGTGTTTATATCCAGGGATACTTTCTGTTGTCACTGTCAACTTGCCGTGACACTGAAAAAGATCTCAAAAGCATTTTCTCTCTTCTTATGGCACCATAAAGGATTAGGATAATGTAACTGGTGTCTAAGCTACCATGTTACTTTATTTGCATTGACATCAAGATCCATTAAATGTTATCTAATATGCTGATATTGAATGAAGCAAATTCCTGCAAAAGTCATCTAACTGTTTAAAGGTATAATATGTAAGAACTAACCACCTATCTTATCATATCACAGGGGTTAATAACTGCTGCTCACTGTACTCTTAGCTGCTAGTAGCTAAAGTCATATTTAGCAACATTAGTTAGCTCATTTAGCTAGTGGCCCTATTAGCGGACTCTATTTTGCTTGGCCAGGGAGTGTTGGTGTTTACATTGCTGGCACTAGGACCGACTCAGCAGCATCCCAGAGCAAAGCCTCCAGCATCGGAGGCCAGTTTGGCAGAAAACTGGGAAGAACTCACAGTACAGAAAAGGATTTTCAGGGGCTGTAACCCAGACTTTGACCCTGGGGACAATCAAGAGGATGGTACAGGGACAGGAGAGGCGTGAAGTGGGAGACGAGTGTGAGGAAGGTCGGGCATCAGCAGCATGTAGAGAATGAATATTTTCACACCTTACCTGGTGAATTAAAGGTTTATTTCAAAGAACCAGGGTTGGTGATTGATGGAACAGTGGAAGGACAAACAGCTTGTCTTAGTTTAGTTTAAGAGAGAAACTTGAATTTAGAGGGCAAATGGTTGCATTTTTTTGTTTGATGGGAAAAATAGGAGAAAGACTATTTCCTTTTTTGACATTTTGTGAATTTATTTTGTTAATTTATTAGACTAAAAAGCTTATTTATCAGACCACAAAAGTTAAGAGAGCTTAGCTAAGAGAGACAAGAGGGCCTGAGATTTTGTGTTGGACCAATGTCTCTTGGGGTATAAAGTTATATTACAAGACTAGATGGGCTGAGACTATTATTGCTTCATGTTCTAATGATCATGTAAGTTATTCTAAAATATTTTTAAATAAATTCTTACAGGTAAATTACATACTGTACCTTAAAATTTACAGCCATTTCTTCTACCAAGTTTCAAGTTTTCCAAACACCAAAAACAAAATGTTAATTTCTTTGGAGCCTGAGTTTGTGTCTCTAATGCAAAAGAAGTGGCTGGTAAGCCTCAAATTGGATTCAACTGTAAAAGGTGCTGAGTGTGAATCTAATGTATGTCCACTATTGACAGACCCCCACACCCCCCTTTTTTTTTTTACTGGAAAATAGCAAAGGCCAAAAAAGTATGAATTTAGCAGTTTAGACTTCTCTGGGCTTCTGCTTGGCTGCTGTTAAAGGTGCAAAAACTGGCTGGACATCACAGCTTAGCTCTGTTTGTTAGCAACACTCTTCTGGCAAAACAGGGAGCATAGACACTTACAGGACATAGATACCAGCTTGAGAAATACTGTCTTCTCTTTCAAATATTTTTTGAACTGGACAATGTTGCTTTGCTTGGCCTTGTGAAGCCTGCTGTCCAGCAGTGGTGCCTGTCTTTAAACACTGAGGGATGAGGCCAAGGGTAATGAACTGAAAAGGCCTGGAGGACAGAAAACAGCACTGAGAAAAAGGCAGCGGAGGCCTCCAGATCACTTCACATTCTTCCTCTGAATTATTCTCTTGTGTTTTTATGTCCACTGGGACAAACTGCCTCTATGAGCTCTTTTCCTTCTCAACAATTAGCCCTTGAGCTCATATCCACACGTATGAGCCTGTTCTTAGATGAGCCCATCTGCGGACTTTTATCCACTGATTCGCACTGAGATATTTGCACTGAGATATTTGCATGGAGATCACATGGAGATATTTTCATGTCTGTTGTACACAGAGATGCATATTTACACTCTGTTTTAAGACCCCTAAGTGATCACGTGCTCATGTGCTGTACTTACTGCTAGGAAGAGCATGCAGTACATCCCAAAAGAGGAGTGACCGGAGTAGAAGGACAATCTGGAGAAGAGTAACAATCAAAATCACATTCTTCACTCACAATATTTTTTAAACGTTGAACTTTATTGGCATCATTATCCCATAAAATATATTTGAATTTTATTGACATCTGTAGCGCTGAGATTTTTTTTCCTTCTACCTGGACTCTGTGACATCCTGTAGTTTGCCGGTGCAGTTGATCCCCTGCATGTATCCAGTGCAGACCTTGGGGGCACAAATGGCCATGAAATTAGGTCTCGGACGGCCGATGGTGAACTTGGCGAGGTCAGTCAGCGACTGGCTAACAGCTGCTCCAAACAGGAAGGTGCCCACTACTTTGTAGAGTGCCGCTACATACTGGTTGAAGTCGGAATTAGAGTAAATCCTCTTGCTGTAAACCAGATAAGCCTCTCCAGAGGAGATCTGAAGGAAGAAGGTGAACAAGGAAAGGAGATTTTTGAGGCTTTGTTCCAATTTTCTTTGATTTTTCACTTCATTGGAATAAAATTACTTTTCCTTCTTATGCATTTGCACTTTAACCCAATTCTTCAAAGCCTTTTTGTAATGGAGCAAACAGCACAGGATGTTGTTAAATGACTGAAGTCCTGCAAACCTTCCATGATTTTGGCTTTACTGAGGTGATATGCAATAAAGCTCCCTGAGAGAATAGAGGGGAGACTGACGTCCTGTAAAACTCACAATGATGACAGTACAGGAGATGGTGACAGCTGCCAGCATGCCATGGGTGATGGTGTCTGGTTTTACGGGGTACATGATGCTCTCGTCGTCACAGTAAACCCCTCTTTCATACGGCTTGAACACGATGGTCATGATGATGAAAGGCAGTGCCGCTGTGGCAAAAAACAAAGCAGAGGAACAACAGTGTGATGAGATGGGATTGGACTATTTACTATTTTTTAAAAGAAATTGTGCTTCTGGTGACATAAGATATAAACAAGTGTAAGTTTTTACAATCAATGTGCAAACAGAACGAGTTAATCCGAGGTAATAAACACAGATATCTTTGAAAATATGTTTGGAATAACATATTTGTCTCGCTTCCTGCAGGTTTTCAGACATTACATCATTTCCAAAGCTTGAAAGTAAAAATGTTTCTCTAAGGATAGCAAAATTGTTTTCTCTCTCCCTCTGGACCTCAAGGTCTAAAATAACAATGATGAACACAACCCACAGGGAGAAAAAAAAAACAAAAAAACGTTCACCACTTAAATGTCAGGGTAGAAATGCACAGCCAGAAATTACAAAAATAAACAGTGCAAAATAGTATTTATACACTCAGGCATGTGCGCATATGTAAGAAATCACACATCTCACACACTTCCAATAGACACAAAAGTGTGTAAGCATGTACACATATTACTGCAGACAAAACACAAACAAGTGCAGCTCTTTTTTGAATGATGTGGTTCAGTGCACAAATAAGACCAAATATAGCAGCTCAAGGCTTCTGAGTGCAGGAATGATGTCCTTGAGACGTTTGGAAACATTCATCCCAAAAAACGATTCCTCTCTGTCTCTTTCTTAAACACACACACATACACACTCACTTTACTGCATTTTGTAGATACACAACTGTGTGTATGATGAGTGAAACATTTTAAAACATACTGATGAGTCTTACAAAGCTGTACTGATAAATGAATACATTATGCAGATGCTCTCTTGCTCTTTCCTTTTAGAGTCAGGTCAAATTGGCAGCGACTGAAGGACTGTTTGAGGCAGATTTTGGCAGACTGATTGTTTTTGACATACTGAGGACGTAAATGGACAGCAGAGAAGTGAGCTGCGCTGCAAGCAGTTTGAGAGGCTCTTTTTCTACCCAGCTGTGAAAACTTTTCACCATTGGAATCTAGTGTAACTGATCCTCTAACTTTTCCTTCCTCCCTTTAACCCGACAAGTGGAAGTGTTTCACACTGAAAAGACTTTTAGGAGATTGACAGAACTCAACAGACAGAAAGTTTAAATTTACTCCCTTCTCTGCATTTTTTGTCACTGTAAATTACATGTTTTGTTTCTGAGTGTCATGCAGAAAGAATGTGATTTTAAACCAAAGCGTCTCTTTATGTTTGCGACGGTCACTTGTTATTATTTTTAACATATCATATTTGACATTTAAACAATTAATTGACGGATGAAAATGAGTTCCAGACCTACTGAGGAATGTGGTCTCCACCCTCATGTCCACTACCCCCTATCCACAATACAAATACAGAAAGCTTTGGGGCCAGTATGGAAATGCCGTACAGCCACATTATAAATGCAAGAAAAGCAGATGTTTTAAAAAACACTGCACACATGAAAACTTGCTCTCACCATTAGTATTACATCCCTGTGTAAATAAGGAGAGCACACCTCCCATTCTACTGAAAAATGTCTGCAGCTGACATAATTCCAGGAGGAAGTCCAGCGAGACTGCGTCCGTATGCTGAAGACTGAGACGAAAAGAAAATATACAACTGGAAGGTGAATCAGGACTCAGCTGAAGGGAAAACTCTATGACACCTCTGATGAAGGATATGAAACAGCAGCTAACTGTAAATGTACAAATACTGACTGAAAAACTACAAAACATGCTATTTTTTTCAGTCCACTGCAGTTAAAAAAGATGTAAGGAAGAAAGTATAATATGCTTTGATGTGTGATGCTTAAAAACCTTAGCTCATAGGCAAAAAATGTCACAACTAAAACTGGTGCAGCCTTCAGTGCTTGTTAACATCCCTTTAATTGACCAATAACACTGAAAAATCCCCCTAAGTAACACTGTATGGACAATAAACAACAGTGCAAAAAGACACCTGTGCAACAACAGGCAGTGTGATTCATGCTCTTGCCTGACATTTCATGTATCTGAGGTGACATGAGATGAGTGTGGCCATTGTTTAGTGTCATGCCAAGTGCACACATGTTGCACACACAAACACAAAGAGTCTTACTGGCTCGGTAACGGAGGGCAGCAGCAAAATAGATTCTTTGTGTTGAGAGGAGAATAAACAATAGGGTTCTACAGGATAAACACACCACCGCACATTGGACTCATGGCAACCTGAACTCGAGGAGCTTGATTTAGACTAGACAAACAGGGACAGAAAGAACACAACTAAAAATACAAATTGATTTCGACACAGCATTCAGACACAAAGAGCTTAAATCTTGTGACATTTGAAACCGGGAGAAAACACAGCCCGCAACTTAGAGCAGAAATACCACCATCTCATCTCATCAGTGTTTATCCCTCCAATATAAAAGTTTGTTGGCAGCTTGTAGCACCTCTCCACTGTGCAAATGACAAAATAAGAAATATCAGTAAAATACAAAATGACTTGAAAACATCAGTGGATGAATATCTTATCTCAAAGAAAGATCATTTACAGGAGATGCATTCTGCCTTCCTCTGCTTTGGAAACAGAAATCCTGGATCTGTCTTGGAGTCATAAACCAGAGCTCAACAATTAGCATTACAACTTATTTGTTTAATCTTTACAAAAAGCAAAATTTCAGGTCAACAGTTGACTGTTTTAGGAAGGTAATGGTCAGGGCTACTGCTTGAAAATTATGTTGTGCAAATTTATCAAAAAAGAGATTGGAAGGTAAGGTGAGTAGATGAATTTAATTATTATATCGGTTCTGTCTTATTTCTAGTATGTATGCCAAATTAAGTAAACTGGCTACAAGCTATAGCTTTGAATTAACTGTACTGGTAAATACTATTACTATATACTAAACTATTAATCCCAAAATGTACTGAAATATTGCTTTAAGCAGCTAATTTGCTAATTTCCAACAACCCTTTTGCAGAGGCTACAGGCAATTTCATGGGAAATACATCCCTTCCACCTTCCACACTTTTTTATAACTCTCGTCTCTTTGTGAGCAGCAGCATCTGGATGACACCTGTCCCTGCGTGTCAACTTCCCACAGGCCACCAGACGCCTGCTGGATCCCTATTACATATCTACTAGCCATGTCAGGACGTGGTAAACCGGGTGCATTGAACCTTGTGCCACATATTTTCCTTTCAGCACGACCAAAACCCTGTTTGTCACAACAGCACAATACAGGGGCTCTAGTATTTAACTAACATCCTGCCTCGGGGGAGCAGTCTGATATGGATTTACTGATGTGGCTTTTGGTTGGCAGCTTCTGCATCTGTATCCTGCATCCTGCTTCCAGCTGGCAAGAAACACAGCAGAATGTCAAAAAACACCCCAAACCTCCTCTGGTTTACCTTTCCATCTCAGCAACACTGACAAATGACTGGACTTAACTGAGTCACATGGGATGGAGAGCCATTACAGGAGTTATGTTGTTACTGCAGCTTAGAAGTTTTGACCTGTTCTATAAAGAACTGAATGTGTTTTCTGCAGTTTCTTGGTTTTAAAAATCTTTGATCTCTGAGAATAAAACAAAGAGAATGATTTGCTACGTCTCTTCAAAATATCTTCCGCAACACTTTCCAAGTCATTATATATTCAACATTGATGTGCTTTAAGTTAACACAGCATGTAAAATGTCTGAAGAGATTATTAAAAAAAATCACATCATAAGAATGTTTGCTCCAGCACAAATAAGACCAAACACTGTCCTTCTTCATGGTTTGTGGGTTGAATCCATGACTCGCTGTCATCACATAGTGAAATTACTTTTTGTTTCCACTCAACATTTAACATCGGCCAACTTTTTACACAGTGTGGAATATTTGCTTTTAGCACAACATTAAAAAACTGTAACTGCAAACAAAAGCAAATGAAAGACTTGTTTGATTAAATTCTAACATATTTTTTAACTACACAACAGCAAGTTTTTAAGATGTTTGTGGAAAATTGGCCTGGACAAAGTCAGTAAAATGTTTATTTACTTAATTTAACATGGTAAATGTCACTTTAAAGTGACAGAAGGACAAAATTATTTCTACACTAGACCCCGTTGGTATAATAACTTCAAACTGTTTTATGAAGCTTTTAACACTTGCCTGAGCGAGGCCATTAATCAAAAGAAGGCACAACAATTAAGTGAGAAGCTTCAAAGAGAGAAGCAAGTAGCTAAAGAAACATAGAAACCACCGACTCCCACATAACAAACTCACAAAAGCATAAATAGCTGCATGTACATCAAAAACAATACATTCTTAAGTATTAATTTTATTTACATGTTAAGCTTTAAAGGATTTTTACGAGGTTTGTTTTTCCTTTTAACCACACTTGAATTTTGTCAATTTGCTGAAGTCAGGGCCCCTTGGCTTAGATAAACCTCACCTGGCTTATAAAGGAAAGTCTGAATTTTAATTTTCTTCTTTTTAAATAAATTAAGCTTTAATTCAGCTAAAACTTTCAAGTCATAAATTACAAGTCTGGATGAAAATGAAAGTGCTCGAATAAAATGATGTCAAGAGAGAGTCTGGTCTGCTGTCATGGGCAGAGCAAATTGGTACATCCTGAAGTGTGTGTGTGCGCGTATGTGTGTGTGTGTGTGTGTCTCATAAGCAGGTCAAGAAACAAACCAGCCACTCTCTTGCAAAGCAAACACACACACACATACATACACAGCTCAAGGGACAAAAATAGACCTGTCTGCAGACAAAATAGGTCTCCAGGATACCGCGAGACAACCCCACAACCAAAACTGACATTGCCCCAGATCTGCTTCCACTTAAAAACCAAGCAGTGTCTCTAACATGAGCAGAAACTCAGACATCTGCGGCATTTTTCTGTCGAGAAAACGCAAAAGAACATATACATGGAGACGGGGGTGTGTGTGTGTGTGTGTGTGTGTGTGTGTGTGTGTGTGTGTGTTACTTATTCAGGATACAGGAGAAGCTTCTTTCGTGACACCTGCTCCTTTTCGGATGGAGCAGAGGGAAGTGCTGCCAATTTGGAATGTTGTCAGGAAGCCAATCTGTAGCTGCCAGTCAGAAACCTCCTCTAATGGGAGCTTGTTTGAAGTAACAGGATGCAGGATTCAAGATTTCCTGTCTCAGATTAAGGAAGGCCCATTTTAAAGGCTTTTGGTTCCATGTTAAAAATTTCAAGGCTTCTCATTTACCTTTCCACAAAATAGTATTTAGGCTGAGTAACTGACGGCGATGGATCTGAGGAGCATCTCGGAGGACTTTAACATTGACTGATAACACAGACAAAGATGTCAGTGTAAGAAGAGATCTGAACTCTGTCATTTATTCCTTCCTGCTCTGCTGATTCACATCCTCCATTCTGTTCTTTTCTCTCTTTTTTTAAGTCATTCACTCTTTTCTCTGCAGCTTCTTTTCTCTCTGTCTGTCATTCTCTTGATCGCAGCGTCCTCTCACACACTTCTTCTTCTGTTGTAAATATAGAGGCCTCAATGGGATGGTGCTTTATTTAGCAGGCAGATGTGCAATTATGCAGGACCATTTGGACCACAATCGCACTCTGGGGAAGAAATCTGAGGCTTGTCACGTTCTCTCTGCGCTTCTCCCTGTTTCTTTTGTTTTTATCTAAAATTTTTCTTCCTTTGTCCTCCTTCACCTTTCTGTTTGCCTGTCTTACCAGAGTGAGGTCGACGCCTGAACTCAAACTGCCGCAGTCATCTGGAAGTTGTTTCAGTGGTTTGAGAATAACCAACACCTACATGCTCTGGTTTCTCTGACATAACCTGCTGCACCTGCAGTACCATGTGGACGGACAATTATTCTCCTCAAATGGGAAAACATACAGTCTGGGGTTTTCATTATGCATATTTCAAGGCGTGTAAAACTTGTGTGTGTGTGGTGTGTGAGGGGTTTTCTCATGCCCCCAGGCTGCCCTGTTAGGTCTAAAACTTTCCAAGGTCACAGCTGGAACATTAGCTCCCCCATTTCATTTCTTCCACTCTCATTCTCGTCTTTCCTGCAGTTTCTTCCTTCTACATTTCTCTGCCCTTTTTCGGACTACCTCATACTTCTGTTGATAGTTCTTGTTTCCTCTCACACAATCACCATCCTTGCCGTGTTGCTCCTTTGTCATTTACTCCATCCAACATGCCTCCAACTCTCATCCCCTCCCACTGTGGACGAGGGGAGAGAGCCGGCCTTTTTTCTCTTTTAGCTGCAGTGTTTCCACTTCTGTTTCTCTCCTGCTCTCTTTTGTTTCCTCCCTTCAGCTCAAACATGCTTTGCTGAGATGATAGAAAGAAACCCAGGGCACCAAAGCTCGATGTAGGTGATGTTACAGACCCTAAAGAGATGCCTCGCATTAACAAAACAACTTAACTCTCCCTCTTTCTGAGTGTCTCACCCAAGCTAGACTGACTAATGTGGAAGGTATGTGCTGAGCCTACAACCTCTGCCGGCGTTGACCTCTGGAATTCTAATTCACATGAGGAACGCCCAACTTCACCAGTCACACCAAATCCTGCTGCTGCCCATTCTTTATTTTTAATCCTGCTGTTTCGCTCCATGCATCATTTATGCATGCTTAGCTCCAAGCAGCGCAGAAGGAGACAGGGTGGCAGTCGAGGTCTTGTGAGTGAGGGTGGGAGGGCGGCTAAATCTGGGTTGGCAATCAAAGAGGTGGTTTGGAGGGGATCAAGGAAGCGAGCCACACAGGATTAATCCTAAACCATAAAGGTCTGCAGGAGTTTGAGTGTGGAACCATCATGAAGGTCCTTTGTTTCTCAGAAAGTTCACTGCATTCCTTTTTTAAACATCTGCATATCGTTGTCAAATATGTGG
Organism: Acanthurus leucopareius; assembly: GCA_029814765.1. NCBI lineage: Eukaryota > Metazoa > Chordata > Actinopteri > Acanthuriformes > Acanthuridae > Acanthurus > Acanthurus leucopareius. The sequence goes on from JAQMCX010000046.1 coordinate 2,710,783, forward strand.
CCATTTTTCAGCATAATGACTGCATGCAAATGCAAACCATGTTTAGCTGTTATCTCACATCAGTGATCTTTTTGGTGCTTTTCCAAATTACAGCCACATTTTCATAATTCTCAGCCCCATCAAACAGTAAATATTGTTTCTCTCTTGTCCTAACTTGATTTGGCTTCCTGTTTTATGCAAATGATATTCCTGGAAGTACAAAAACACGCTGGCAGGTACTCCTTCAGCATTTTAATCAACTGCCTTTAAAAAATGCTGGAAAGCTACATTGCACAAAGAGAACAGCAGGTGTTCACTGTTTAATGGTGCAAAGCAATTATGAAAATTTTCTCATCAAATCTAAAACATCGCAAAATGGTAGAAAACAATTTTCTCTTCATTAATGTATAATGTGTTCAATAAAAAACAGTTACAACTAATAAAATTATTTCATAATGTGTGCACTTGGTTGACTTTCGGGTTATGTGGCTCTCATATCAAAAAAAGAAATTTGGTTAATTTCTTTTAAAAACAGTCATGACAAAAGCCCCTCACCCACTTATATTTATTGCTAATAATAAACTTCAGCAGTTCAACCCAACTCTTGTGCAATGACAATATATAGAAAAATAAAAAATAACAATATGGAGAAACAAACAAGGCTCTTATTTCTCAGAGGGACGTGTCTTTTTGTTCTAAGGGCTTCAGTTTCCATGACAAACTCTCCTGAGGAACCCGATTCCCATAAGGAATCTTCACTGCCTTTCTCTGAGAACTCGGGACAATCAGTCTTCCCAACATGGATGCATGAGAGGCCTGGCTCCCTGGAGACACTGCGTCAACGACACTGTACCACCAACAAACTCCAACTGACATCCAGTGAGGTCAAAGAACAGAATAAGGGGACATTTACATGAATATAATGGAAGGAAATTCGCAGCAACTCTGTGATAGTTTTATAACTGTGGGACTTTGGGAGCAACTCTTTTGTATCAGGTCATGTTTAAAGATGCCAATATTACATGAAACAGTGAGAACAGTCTAAACTTTTGTGAAAGTTTTGGAGGAGAATACTAAAACTCTTGTCTCATCCTTTATCTTGGAGGAAAAAAACATATCTGTAAATAATCTGTGTGTGTAGAGACTCCTCTAAAAGCTGTGAGCTAAAACTCACACCAACATATCAAATTGGTGTAATAATATAACCCAGTGTCATCTTTCTAACACAGTTGTGTTCCAGCAAAACAAAAAGAAAATCCCTGTTAAGTTCAACTGCTGCTCTTTCTGCATACAGTAAATGTGTGTGTGTGTGTGTGTGTGTGTGTGTGTGTGCGTGCGTGTGTGTGTGCTTGTGTAATCTCTGACATTGTAGACTTTTAACAGAACTGGTTTGTCACAGCACAACAAAGGACGCACACAAGAAAAAAACAAAAGTGTGCGCGAGCATGTGTTGCACCAGAGCTTTGCCTCGCAGCCATTTAGTCACACACTTTCTTACTTACAAGCATCTCGCACAGTACTCATAACTTACAGCTCGCTACCATTCATATTACCTTCAGCAGCACCAGAGTCATGCGGAAATGTGAGCTTTGACTCGGGAGCAACCTACACCTGCAGAACTGCACCCAACAAATAGGAGCTGTGGGAGGGAAAAGGTTAAAACCAGGTCTTCCCTCCCTGTGCTCTCAGCCAACGCCCACAATCTATTTGTGCTGAGTGTAGACTTACACAGAAACATGGGGGAGAGAGAGAGGGAGGGAGGGATACACTGGAAAGGGAAGGATATGAAGGAAAGAGGCCAAGAGTTCATTATGAATAACAAACCCAAGACAGAGGCAGATAGATTTGAAAAGCATAGACAGCTCAGATGTCTTTGATAATGCATCAGATAGACTTCTTTCCAATAAACAGGACAGAAAATACAGAGGACTCTTTGTCTAAAGTTTCAGTAGACCACTTTTTGGTGGAAGTCATTCTACATCCATTAAAAGCCTCAGTGGTTCAGTTTAACATTTTAGGTACATAAAGTAAGGCATATTGACAGTTTTTAGCTTGACCCAGGCAGGGCAGGGTGTGAGTGATGGAGAAAACCAGGTATGACATGTGTGACAGATCTGCTGCTCCACTGTGTCACTGTTACGTTTTGCCTCGCCTTCACATGAAAACAATGAGAAACCTTAAACATTTGATTAAACTTTCAAAATAAAGCTCACAGAGACACATTTCTATAAACTATAGAGTAAGGTTTAGGGAAAAGATAATGGTTTTAGGTTAAAATTTGTGACATTTGGACCCCATATTTTACTTCCTGATAGCGATTCTGATACCTGAACTTTGTGTATCGGCCAATGCAGAGTGCTGGTTCAATACATTATTTCTATTATTAAAACATCTGTATGCTACAAACCCTGCATAGGTGTTATGTAATGGATGTGTTGCAAGTTTTAAGTCACTTTCAAGTTTATGGATCTTAGCTACTTGTGCAGTAAAAAAGGGAGATCCCACTTGAAATTAGCACAATCTTGTTTCTAATTAATAGTTACTTGCAATTGGATCAGTTTATAGACTTGCATACTCCTTGATACCCAAATAAACTTTTTTTTTGTAGTGTTGATTAGTACTTTAGTTTAAGTATGTTATGTACTAAAGTGAAGTTACTACATATGTTATGTGAGCTGAGTTATACACACAAGTATAAAAAGAAAAATCAGCGTTACCCTTCAGTTTTTTTTTCTTTGTTTGTCCTTAACTCCCATCATTATCGCACCCTGGTGGTACTGCACCTTCATGCGTGCTTTGCTAGGAGGGGCAAAATGTGACATGCTATCCATTAGCGCAGGCAGGTCTATTACATGATCTGATATCTATCTGCTGCTTCTATCTGGTGTCTGAGTTTCATAACAAAATGTGGTTAAACAAACACTTACATGCTGCCAAATTTGAGATCAGGAGAGAATCAAAAAATGAATGTAGAAGAGATATGGAAAAAACTGTGGTTGAACAGTAGTGAGTAGAAAAGCTAAAAGCAGTTGTTAATCAGAAGTAAATATTGCCAAAATGAAAAAACCCAACTCAAAACTAATGGACAGCATAATTATAAGCTGTGCTACATTGTTATTACATGGCTGGGGCAACCTCACTTAAGCTTGGGGTTGACTTGACGATTATTTAGGTGGGTGACGTGGGTGGCAAAAGGGAGGGGAGAGGCAAAAGGGTGGGATGCAGCAACCGAGGCCTGACCAACCAACCAAACCCAGACGCTAATCCCAGACTTGTGACAGCGAAATGGGGAGGCTTATCAAGTTCAGCAGTCTGCGGATGTTCCCACAGACGGAAAAATACCCCTAAGCTCTCTGAAAAGCCAGTGGGGGGCTGAAAGTTGCACGGCAGAGCAGATCTGCACATGAGCCATCGTCCCTGCCTCCATCCTCCCTTCCTTTCTGAACAAGCCGCCAAACACCAGACAATTACACAACGGGCGTCTGTCAAGGTTTGATGGCATTAATAGAGAAAACCAACATCCCACCACAGTGGTATGTTCCACACACACACACACACACGCGCGAACACACACACACACACGATCTCTGAGGCTACACCTGAGAAAAGCCTTTTCTCAGGGAAGTGGTACTTTTTTCACATTTATTATCAGGAGTTTATCATTATCATTCTGAAGGATCGCAGCTGTTGAGGTTAAAAAGTGTTAAAGTGCATGCTTTTATTTTTCTATTAGGTATCAGATTTTTTTAAATTACGCATTTACAATTTTATGTTTTTTCTAAACCACTATTTAATTTGACCTAATTATTGGCGGATTCAAATATTAATTTGTGCATATTTTTATATAATCCTTTTTATAGCTCATTTCAGTATCAGTTAATGAAACTCCTTGTAACTGAACCTTTTTGAATATGAATGCAATTACTTTTTTTTAGTTAATGGACTACTTCATAATCATTTACATAACATCTTCCATGTAACATCTCATGTTCACTTCCATTCATTAAAGATTAAAGGCAAATGACAAACGTTTGACAATAACAACCACAATAACTACTGGTGATATGACTCATTTTCCAACATGTCATTATTTGCTCATTGCCCAGAGGGAGGAGGAGAGAAAAAACTTGGACAGTAATGATATGGTCTAGTTTCTACAGCAGTGGAAACTACAAAAAAAAAACAACAAAAAAAAACAGCCAATATGACTTGTAACTCAAGTTAAATGCAGAACAACGGTGCAGCAGAGCAGTGTGGCACAAATATCCTGAGAAACATACTGTATGTTTGGACATTCTTGAGAAGATTCCTGGTAGACAAAAAAAAAAAAAAAAATGGAAGAAAATGAGGAATAAGCGGGGCACACACATGCATATCGAATTTCCATAAACAAACATTCAGCTTCCTGAGGCTCTGTAAAGTCCTGCAAAGTTTTTGGTTTGTAGGTTGGAGCCTGCAGCAGCCCCGCAGAGAGAATGAGACTGTATTCAGCGTTTAGCCATAGAGAAATTTTTAATGTCACATTTCAGCCTGGACAGTGTTTCGGATCTGAACAGAGAAGCCAGCTGACAGGCTGATCTTTCAGTGCTGGACTCTGGCATGAAAATGCATTTGCTTTTATTTTCCTTTGAAAACACAGACTTGGATTAAAAAAACACTTCTATGTGGTCGTAAAGAATCTTTAATCTGATTAAAAACATGTTTTTTTGTAACGTTTACGGGCAAATAAACAAACACTGCAGAGTTCTCATTATCAAACGGATTCCAGAGCTGCTTTCATGGGTGAAAAACAAAGCGACTAGCACAAATTTCTGAAAACGACGCGGAGATTAATATCTTAATCTGAACAATGAAGTGTAATTGCTTGATAAAAGGCAGATCACTGAACTGACAAGTAGTAGACAGTAGTAGTGAACACAGTGTCCATGACTTACCAAATAAAACGCACAGTATGTCCATCACCACATACAGCTTCTTCTTTCTCAGCTCCTTCATCTTCTTCCCGTTCATTGGCTCAAAATTATACAACTTTAAGAGAGAATTACGTCTTTATGAATGAGGTAAAATAAGTCCATGGGCGCTTGCTCGCTTTGGCTGCAAAGTTTAGGCTATGCAAATGATCTGCCAACCTGCAATACGAGTTCTTCCGGGATCCTCTTCACTACCTGTGCTGACATTGACCGTATAGGTATGTAACTTTCTTAAAAAGACAGCGTGTTAAAAACTGGTGTCTCGGCAGATACGCGGCAGCAGTGGAGCTCTGTGTCCTTCCGTGCGCATCACTGCTTTGCGTACAAGACCAGAACTGGATTTATTCTCCGGTTTCACAGCGCTGGAGGCGTCCAGAGAATCTGAGTTAACTCTTCTCTCCGCACACACACACAGACACACACACACACCACGCCACTGCACTGGTCCCTCCTTCTAACTTCCTCGTCTGGCTCCTCTTTGGCTATCTGATCAGCGCCAGACTACAAGGTTTAAGAAGGCACAGGCGTGCAAAGAGCAAGAAGGAAAAAACTCTCAAATGTATGCGTAATATTTTTTCTCCTTGTCTTGCAAGCCAACTTTTAATTTTCTTTTTTTCGTTTAAGAAGACTGGAAGAATCAAACATTTTACGGATCAAACTAGGAGAAGGTGTCTGACAGCAGTAAAACAGACAAACACTGCTCTGTCAGGAGTAAAATATCCCCGAGGAATACAGAAAATAATAAGATTTTAAAAAAAGACCAAAGCCTGAAACTTAAGACACGTCACCTGACCTCATTTCCTTAAGAAGTCTGCATTTAATCGAGAGCAAACAATCATGGGATGTTAAACCACCCCAATATTATATGTGTAAATAAGAAAAATTATTATTAATACAATAATTTAAATGACCCTTTTAATTTTTACATATTGAATATCGTATACTTTAATGTTCATGTTATGCTTTATGTTTAGTCATTTTATTTTTTTTACTACGTTTTGCAAGGTACTAAACAAATAATCTTATGATAATTAGAACAATGGCAGCATGACAATTAATAATTATTATGTTAATACTGTTATAAGTTTAAGACTGTAGCTTCAATTTAGGACTCGGCCCTGCACCCATTTCCAAAATCCTCACATAGGTTACAGCCCTAAATGATCTCATCCCATCATGCACCTTGATTTCTCTTATGAAAGCCCCAAAGGACATGTCCTTAAACTGCTCAGTAGTGTCAGGATGTAACGTTTCCCTGAGTACACTCCTCACAGCCCCTCTGCTATCCGCTGAGAAGAAAAATGAAAAATGAAACAGTTTCCTAATAAATCGAAACACATTAGTCAACACCTTTGTGTCACGGGGAGCTGGACTCACACTGAGCACACTTGGTGGGTGATTAAAAAAAAAAAGTAGTTAACTAACAAAACTTCCAACCCAACAAAAGCTGGGAGATTTTAACAAGGCCTGCTGTGACCGGAGCTAAATTAGCATGACTTTACACCACCAGGGCTCCAGGCCACACTTATTTGGCTCCAAACAGCCCAGGATGATTCTCCACCAGCAGTCAATACCAGGCCACCACTTGCTGGCTGCACCCAGCTCTGTGTGTAGAGGAGTTATTTGTGTGCATTAAGGTTATTAACAGTTAACTCTGTTTGCATGACAAACAGCATGTTTACCCCAAAGTCTATTAGTTCAGCACCCTTTGAGTTAAGTAGATAATCTTCATAATCAAACTCTGGCTTGCAGCCTTATTTGACTTCTTGCACATTTGAAGTTTGTAGAAATAAATGTGTTTAGATAATCCAGCACTGTCAAGCTGCCAATTAAAACTTCATGGCATGCAACTGGAGCTTAATAGGACAGATGAGCAGCATGGAGACTAATTATACAAAAGAACAGCATGGACACTTTTGTGTTATAATAAATAAATTCATTCAAAACTGAGTTTTCTCTGCCCTCTTCTGGTTGTTTCTGATAGTGCCAAGCTCATTACAGTCAGCAACCAGTTCTGTAAAAAGGCCTCCTCTGTTTCATCAACCCACCGTTTATTTTCCTCTGAATATAACAGAAACAGGAATGAGACTGACTGATTAAAATACTCTGCAAGAAAGAACTTCTTTGACGTTCGTCTGCTAATTTTGGACAAAAGTTCTTGTGTGTGAATTTAAGCCTACAATAAACATAAACAAAGGTTCATCCCAGTGTCCTTTTCTTCAGCTATGCAAGCTCTTACCTCTATAGCTATTTTGAATCACAACATTTTATCCAAGGAAAAACTAATAAGTTTTATTATATGGTTCATTAATTTGTTCAAAGATTGAAATGTGATCCACTTCAGAAAAGTTTTCTCATGTGTGTTCGGAGTTGGTGATCAATAGGATCCGACCACTGACTACAGAGTCAGAAACTGGAGGCCAGATTAATTCTGGCAACAACAAACAGAGACTGTAAATGGCAGCTACAACATTTAGGTAATGTTCAGTGGGCTTCTAGTTGCACTGTGATGAGAAAGTTTCTACATTTGTCTATTGATTTTTGGAACGTATGTCACTTGTTAGCTTAATGTGGGGTTCCAGCATTTGTCGTATATCTGTTACAAAACACCAAACAGTTTTTTAAATGTTCTTTGTTTGACCAGTGAGCGCTAATAGTCAGCTCTGTGGTGTTTTACAGTAGGCTGAAATGCAAATGAAGAACTCCTGATGGGAGATTAGAGTCTCACGCTTGTGAGTGGAGTCAACTCAGGTTATTTCAGCAGGAAAAACAGCACATTTTTTTCTGCCTGCACATATGACATTAATCAAAATACATTTTAAAACATCTGCATTGTCATTTAATTATTCCGTCTTGTAAGAAATATATATATTTTCTGTTATCTGACTGTAGAAAAGAAAAAAAAAAACATATAAACTTTAACTAGCTGCCCTCCCAGATGTGCACAAACCCACAAGCCTGCTTTACATCTACTCTCCTCAAATAAATAGCTCGCATATTTTGCAGCGTAGCTCCTAATCAGCTAGTGAAACCTGGCATGGAGAGCAGGAGGCCAGAAGAGATAGAGCGACAGTTGAATTACATCACATGAGGGTTTTCCTGCTGCACTGCTCTCCACATTCACGCCTCATTCTCTCATATCTGTCTTACATTTCAAAAAACATAATTTAACTGAAACTACTATGCAGATAGGAACAAAATCAAGCCTGTCTCACTGTTAACTGTCTACTGTCTAACTGTTTGATTCCTGTCAACATTTAGAAGTATAGCTAAGCTCACAGAATCAGTCATGAAAAAAAAAGTTATTTTATTTGACGATTAAGACAAAATTTATGAAATAAATTGCTACATTTTAACTTGTTGGTGATTGCCAATACTGGACAGTTTCCACAATTTAGTACATCCAGCTGCATGGACATATTGAGAGTGTTTTACATTTAATAAACCTCCATAATTTAATGAACATAGACCTTAGACAAAAATAGCATATGCAGAGATTGTTTTCTCTTGTTTCTAATATAAATTAGCTATTTTTCTAACTACAAATTGAATCTGCTGCTTATTTTAGACACTAAAGACTTTACAAAAATCCCATGTTGCACAACCTCTATTAAGTAACACACTACAGCTGGTATAGAATAAAAGTGGTAGTCAGTCTGACCTTTGTTTGCAGTAATATGAGGTATAAAACCAAAAGGAGGACAGGAAGGAAGAAACAAACCAGGATTGTCCTTTCTAAGTAGTTGTCTTCTGACAAACATACAGAGAGACTGATGAGCACACACAAATACATGGATCACATTTGTTGTTTCAGTGGCAAAGTTCAAATTGACGCCATATAACTTTTAACTTCTGTTTCTTACCAACAGTCACACACTGAGGTGGACTGGCTCTTCCCACTCCTGCCTCAGTTTGAGCTGCATTATAGATCTGAAAGATTCCCGACAGATCAGTTAAATGGTAGTTCAGTGTCTCATCTGACACCTCGTGCACTTCACCTGCACCACAACATTTAAAAAAAACCCACATACTCCTCTTATCTCTTGTGTGCTGAAACTTGCTAGGTTATGGTTTAACCTGACCTAAATGATCGATGATGCATGTCCTAAATGCATTATATTACTGCCCCAAGTACCTGAAAGGAACTCTCATAACAGCATGATGCAAATACTGTATACTTTTCATCATATTACTGCTCGGTAGTAGTCTCTGTAGGCTATGTGTGAGGCACAGCATGTAGTAAGGTATAATTGTATATTTTTAAGCCTACTAGTTGCATGTTTTTTCCTCTGACAGTGGAGGCTTTACTGGACAAAGAAACCATGCTAATCCTCTAAAAGCGGAAGCTCCCACACAGTGAGGACTGCAATGTTGTTCTGTTCCTTCACCTGCAGCCTGGGACCAGCAGAGGGCACTCGAGAGCCAGGCAGAGAGGAGCAAAGGGGCGAAAGCAAAGGAGCATCTACTAAGGTGAAAAGAGGGGAAAAATATATGCGGCAATTATATAATTGGAGACATTATTCTCAGCCTTGATTTTGTATCAATGTCATTTTCCTCTTTTGCTTGTTTCCCTCCACTCCATCTTGACAAGTTGTTCATCCACCATATATGGTAAAATATCTGTTGACAGATAATTGCTGTATTTTATTGTATATTGCAGTATATTTTATTTATGTTTCCCCTACTCTCTGATGAAGGTTTAAATTTTCAAGCTAAAACATAAGTATGACTCCTGCTTTGACTTTCTTACATTATCCCCCAGATTTCATGGGAAAACAGAGGACCAGTGTATGTTGGTGATGACAAAACTTTGCATCAAATTAAAATACAAATATGTTATTCTTTTGGCCTCAGGATGGTTATCAGGACAACCTCTTTATTCTGTAAACTGACACAAAATTGAGATTCTTCCCTCATTGCTTACACACTGACAGACCAACGCTACATTACATATGGGACAGAAATTGGCAGTCAGATAAGAACTTGCACTCTCTTGCATTTGCAAAAGGAGATGGAAGAATTAAATTTGCAGACATTCTTAATTCAAGACTCCTTTATGACAAATGCTGCACTCTACTGTTATCAGAAATAATAGAAATAGTAAAAGCACTAAACAAAAAAGAGAACAAGATTCGCAGCCTTGCTGCCCTGACAGAAACCCTCTGAAAGCTCTGAAATAAAACCAAAGAAATACTGTAGGAGTTCTCCAATTATCTGCACAACTGTGTGTGAATGATGAGGAATTCAGTGTGCGTCATTCTTGTTTCTGAGATTAAGACTGTTTGGCAGGGATGAGGAAGAGCTCAATAGGCAGGGTCAGCTGATAGGAAGTGTATGTCATGTTCAAACAGATCTTAGGGTTCAGTGAACTGTGGGATTCCTTTGATTGACAGTGTGCATCAAATTACAGGCTGGAGCAACTGAACTGACTTCTTGAATGAGACTGTATGGAAGAAAACTATTGAGGTTACCACTGAGATTAAGACTAAATCTGTTTTTTAATAATCCACACAGAAAATTGCCATTTACATATGATGATAGGCATAATTTTTGGTCCTAATTTAACTAGCATTTATGTATAATATGGATTTATTTGTCTATGTTTTCAGCAAGTGTATTATGTACTGTGTATGTAACAAATCACATATATGTACATCAAATATACCCTCCATATTTGACAAGTAAATTAAGAAGGAATACGCCAATCTGAGAGGGTTATCATACTGATGGGATCTCACCATGTGAATATGAGAGAGAAAGGCCTTGCAGGCCACACCTTAGTGGAAAATCTGGCCTGAATCTGAGACCCTCAGGAATTCAGATAAAGGGCAGTAAACCCAACTTCCCAGAATCCCCCAGATTTCACACCTAGGTGTGAACACAGACTATGAAAACCATCTCTGCCCCCACATCTTCCTCTTCTTGCCTCTTCTGCTCCTGAGAAGCCCTACAGGGCAGAGGACACAGTCCTTCTTCTCTTCTCTGCAGCCCCACAGGGCCGAGGACTCTGTCAGACAACTTCTCGAGCTGTCCTGCTCAATGCAGATTGCTGCACCGCACTCCTCACCGAGAGCAGTCACGCGAGAGCCTGCCAAAGGATCAACCAGGAGTCAGCAAGTTAAGTCAATACCAGCGGCCAGGACACGAGGTCTGCCAGCTGAGACTTAGATGCAATGGGAGTCACAACCAAAGTTAGCCACGAGCTGCTCACTTATGGAACAAAGGAGCAACCAGTGGACTTCAGAGACCCAGGGTTCAGAGGGCCAGACCAGCCTGTAATCCCTCAGGAAGCCTCACAAACCTGCAGCTTATTGGATTCAACGTTGTCACAAGCCTGCAGCTTCATAGACTTTACAAAGCCACGCACCGAAGAGGACATCTTTTTCTGAAAAAGACTGGGTAACATAACTGGGCATAACCTAGCATAAGATAGCACAGCTAAGCAGAGAATTGTTCAACTGTTGTCATTGCTGCAATGATTTTATTGGATGTATTCTTGAGCTTTATGTCTAGGCTGGTTATTGTTAAGTTAGCTGCACATTTTACACATGTACGACTGGAAATACATCCAGTAACTTGCATGTAAGTAACCTGTGTGAAACTAACCCCCCCTTTTCTTAACCTGGCACCTTTTATCTTACATGCATTGAGCCTTACAAAGAAACCTTTAACCTCCCCCACTAGCCGTGTGGTGTTGGCTGTAATCTTCCGTTCAGTCATCTTTGTTTTAGATTACTTTGTCTAAGCCATGCAGTCCTAACCACCATCTTGAGTCAGCCATCTTGTCTTTGTCTGCCCATCAGACACAGACACACACACACACACATGCACACATTCGTACACACACGTGTAAATAGTGCATATGCTTGTAGTTTAGATATTGTGTGTTTTGTTTGATATTTGTTTTTGTAAATAAATGCTCTTGACACAAGTCATTTGTTTGTCTGTTTAATCTTGTACAAAAGTGTATGTTGCCAACCTCTACGCTGCAGAACTCCAAATCCTTCAACTTTTTACAGACTATTGATTAGGACTTTGATTATAATTATCAAATTAATTAATTTATTATCATAGTTCAAAATTGATAGTTAGTACTTTTATGAGACTAATTAAATGATTGGCTATCATTTTCCTTTCTAAGGGTGGTGCCCCGAGGTAGATTTAATATAGCTACATTAAATCCCATTACTAACTTTACTATTATTTACTTTAGATAGCCAGTCCCAGATTATTAAACTCAACATAGTTGGAGCACCATGTGACCCAACAATACTTACCTTACAAAGTTAATGTTGTATCAATAATGATGTGACTGATTCAGTTTCTTTGTTGTTAGTCAGTATCTGTATTCATTTACTGACAATTATGCTCACTGAGTCATGATAGAAAACTGACTCAGTTTTTACTGCCGCACCGACCCCCTTTGAAACAAGCCCAATCACAACTATTAAAAATTAATTATATTATTATAATTGTTATATATTTAAAAAGATAAGCAAATACACCAACATGTATCCCCCTTTATAACCTGCCATCCTGCCTCTTCATCTCTGAAAGGCAGAACGAGTGCAGGGGCAGAGAGTTTGTTTTGTTGGATATATATATATCCAGCCTGCTGACTCATCAATCTTTTCTCGGACTGAGGTTTGTGCAAGTTAGCATCTGAGGCCATGACCCTTATTCTGAAATATCAGTAGTCAAACTGTGTCGTGTATTGATAAATCCATGTCACTGTCCGTGGTGCTGAAGTAGCAGGTTGATTGATTGATTCTGCAGTCCCTCCTGTCAGTTTCATCTTGGATCTATTATATTCTCTAAACTCTACTATAAAAACTGAATTCTACACTATTTTACACTATATCATAGCCTACCCACTCGAAAGAGTAGGGTCATTTTCATGATCACAGTGACAAGTAGCAACAATCAGTCGCAGAAGAGCTCAATCAGTTTGGAAAAGAGGAAGTGAGCATTCAGCAGGTCTACTTGTTGGCTACTTTTGTCTCCTTTGGGCAACAATTCTAACTCCAAGGTGCTGCAATATAGTTGCTCAGTGGCCAGATGGGGATCATACAGGACAGCTACCGACACACTACAAGCTACCTACAAGCTACATGTGTGCTGTAGGTAGATTCACTTAAAACTGAGCACTATATCATTAATGGAGCCGTGAATGCAGTCGTACAGTAGACAGTCTTGTTCACTGCTCACTGTATCTGCATTTTTAAGTGGCATTTGTTTCAGGTCCCAGAAAGAGATACAAAAAGTAAGAGTACTCATCATGCACAATGGCTCTTTCCAAAAAAAAAAAAAAAAAACCATCAATAAAACTGGACTGTTATTAGTGGTGCATCAATAGTGCTGCAGTCTGCAAATCAATACATTAATTTACACAAAACCACAAATGTATGATTTATCCCCAATAAGAGACATCTTAAAGCTCATCCAGCAATTCTGAGCGACATAATTTTAAATTCCAGGCTATTTTTACTGTAATCAGACATATTATCACAATAAATCAAGGATTCTCAGTTCTTTACAGACTACATAAACCAGATTTAAACTTTACTCTGATATACAGTTTGGAACTGAATGTTCATTTGAAGCTCCCTCTGTGCTGTTGAAAAGAACGGAAATATTATATAATAAAATTAAACAGAGACAATAAAAGATTATAGAATAGAAACTATAAGAGATTATAAAAATTTGTTTCTCAAAATTTATGACAACTCTGAATTGATGGGGCCATGAGAGCTTTTGCGTTCATTGGTTGAATAAAGTTGAGATTCTTCCCCATAGATCTGCACAATAAAATTTATTATTAAAAATGCATATACATGTGACATTTTTCAGTAAATTTCATTACGCTTGGCAGAGGTCAATGAGGAAATGTTTCAGAGGAAAAAAAAAGATTCTCTAATCCACAACACAGATTTGATCTGTTGCACAAAACATCGCTTTGTGTCTTTGTTCACACATGATCACTGATAGACTTAACTTGGATGTGAGATGCAAACAGAAGGTGCAAAAACTGTGTAATTCCATATCAGGATGATCTTTGGACCTCAGCATCTGTTCTTATGTTCGTTTTCATTCTTACACCAATAAACTGTGTCTTAATCCAATAAATATCTATTAACAATCCCTTTTCTATCTGTATGACAACTTTCCAGAGAAATAGTGACTCTCACTGTTTAAGGGTGTTTAACGGTGTTTAAGATCAAAGCTGCAGAACCTGAGAGATTTTATTTGCATTCAGTGACTTTGCATGGACATCCTGGGAGGAGCACATCAGTGTTTTCTTTTCTGGCTATTCTGCAACAGAATCACTGAATATTCAACTTGAAGGAAAAGGGGGATCAGTCATGATCACAAAGCACTGCACCTTCTAAATCTCTATGTAAATATTTAAAACAGAGGACAAGTATGAAAACTTCAACAAAAGAAAAAAAAAATTTAAAAATCAGCAAAATTATTGTGCTCCTTTTCTCTTGGTGATTAAATCTTAATGACAGAAAATGTCAAATTAAATCATAATTCTTGAGACAATTTAACTCGTATGCTGAGTTTTCAGAGAGGTGGAGCTGCAGAGGCAGTAAGTGAAAACAAAACAGACATGTGGAAACATCCGGAAGGTAAGAACCAAATATAGACTTAATGTTTAAATTAAGTATACAGTAAAGGTTGAAGGGAGAGATTTTAGTTTTCCATGGTACTCTCCAGAGAGAGAGAGCTCAAATGGCTCAAGCAGCAGTAGCGTTGAGTGATATGCAGCAGGTATGTACGTGTAGAAGCATCTGATTGGCTCTTGTTGGGAAAGGTTGGGAGAAATCTAAGCTCAGTCAAAAATTTCTGTCCTGATAAATAAAAAACACAAAGAAAAAGTGGCTAAAACCATAAATCATTGATCAGTTTCAGAAAAAAAAAAATAGGCTGCTAGCCACTTGCATCTGATTTATCGGCATTGTCACATAATCACCTCCACTGTGCTTTCACAAATATATTATAACCAGTCAATAACATTGTCCTGGTGCAGGGTGTGGTAAGAAACTGTTGTTAAACAAATAATCAACACCCAAAGTAGTGATTATTTCCTGCCATTCCACAAATGACAGAGGGTTCAAGTGTCTCAGTTTGAAAAAAGGGTTCAGACAGACGAGTAAAACCCCCCCAACACAGTTATTAGGTCCAATCCTCTTTCACAGAGTTAAGTAAATGCACTTCTTGTCTTTGTTTCTTCAAGCCTGTTGTACCAACAGTGATCTCAACACAGGACGCACCGTGAAGAGTACCACGCAGTTTTTGATTTTTTTTTCTCCTTCACTGTGTGAGAGAGCGCGGATGCTGGACGGTAGAGGCATGCAGCAGGCTGCCAAATGCCTGGAAGTGTGATGGGAGTACAGCAGATGAGGGAGGTGAAGCAGACGGAGACAGGCTAAATTCCACCTGCAGCCCATGGGGGGAGCCAGCCCTGCCACCTGCTGTACCACAGTAAGGGTCTTCAGAGACAAACGCTCCACTGCGCATGTGTAGCTGGTAGAAGCAAGAGCCTGGGAGGCGACAGTCGTCATGGTAGGACGGAGGTCTCCCAGCAGCCCACTGGGAGCTCTGGGGGGAGGCCTGGGACTGGAGCTGAAGTGGAGCGGATGGACGGCCTGGGTCATGATCCGACAGGTCGTCCATGGGCGGGAGAGAGAAGGGACAGCCAAGCAGCTGCTGAGGACATCTGTCGCCACACAAGTCCGACAGCCCCATCACCAGCTCACCATCTGGGCAGATGCAGAGGAGTGTATATAACAGCAAATCAACCTAATGTAACTGTAGTCACATAATCAAACATGGCTTTGTTTGTTCCGACAATATTTACATACTGTATGTTTCATGAATGTCTTTAATCAGCTGCTTCAAAAAGTTTGAAGCAGCTGTATATACTGAAACAAATAAGTTCTTTTTGATGATTCTGAGATAAAAGCAATGAAATGGAGATTTGACAGAAATTTTGCCCGATGAATGACTAAATGTGTTTTTTTTGTGTTTCTTTTTAGTCCTTAAGCTATTGACAGAAACTTTGACAAATGTGGCTTTTAAATCATTTTAAGTAAAAGACTATAATTCCCTCATTTGCATCTGAGTTGCCCTCTCTGATCATCTTAATAATCGAGCAGCACAAGAGCAAAATGCATGACTGTCATTTTATGTTGATTTGCATTTACCATTGGAATGAAATGTCAACTTGTTCTGGGAAAATATAAGTTATTTTAATTTATTAACCATGGTTATATTTAAACAGTTAAAGAGCTAAACTACATGTGGATGTGATCAGAGCTTTTTAACTCGTGTTCCTCTACCTCAGGCCAAAATCATCTTAATCATCCCTCTTATGTAGGCTGTAATCATATCTCTGTACCTTTTAACTCCAATTAGAGTCTAATTATTTAAACCAGATTTGTTAATGAGATTTGTTCCCATTCATCACATTGTTCTTACTCTCTTTCTAATTCTCTCCTCTAGCCTTCTTTACCTGCAGGCCCAGCCTGCTTTCTGTGGCCTGTCTGGACTGAGGTCATGGCTTTAAGAGAAAGCGGGGAGTTCGTCTGCGTCGGGGACGGCCCTCCTCCTCTGAAGCACCATGTCAATGGGTGTTCGTGCACACACATACAGATACAGACATGAATACATGCATACACAAACACAACAACAAAAGAAAAAACAAAAAAGAGGAGCAAGACAAAAGTGGGGAAAACAAAGGAGATGAGGCACCAAAATGATTTATAACATAAGATAATGAATGAGATGTCAAAATAAAAGGCAAACAAAATGATCCAAACAAAGTATTTGATCATTGCAAAAAATTAAATTTTTAAAACTGCATGTAAAACATAATGGATTGAAGAAAATCACGTGATTTGGGAAATGTGTTTGACTTGGTATGTAAATGGTTTATACACAGAAAGATGGATGAGGTCTTGGATTTCAGCAGTATTGGGAAACCAAACGAAATCCTTAAGTCCCACTGTGTGTGTGTGTGTGTGTGTGTGTGTGTGTGTGTGTGTGTGTGTGCATGATCATTTTACCATTTGCCAGATTG
>JAQMCX010000046.1:2735999-2750107 GCA_029814765.1 Acanthurus leucopareius
GAGTTCATAAAGTCGTATGTTTAACAAATAGGTGTGTTTGACTAATATAGTATTCTGGTTCCTCCAGTGGCTTGGGTTTGAATTATCTGTGCTGATGAAATATTTATTTTATTCAGCAGGATAAATAAATAGCATAGTTTAAAATAAGGGACATCTAAAGAACTGTTTAACATGAGTATATTTAATTAGCTGGATTATAGAGATTAATGTTATGATAAAAGACATGAAATTAGGAGGTTGAGCTTGTTTGGTTTTTCGCTGTGGGTCTGTCACAAATTTGTATTGTGTATTTATTTATTTTTTGTGTAATTGTTTTGTTTGGTTTTGTTTGGTTTTGTTTTAGTCTGGGTTTTTGTTTGTTCTTAACTTTGTTTTTTTTCATTTTGGATGTTTTTATTATAATCGTGTATCTTCATTGTCAACCGTGTAATTTTTGTTGTTTGAAAAATGAAAATAAAATAATTCTAAAAATTTTTTTTTATCCCCATCCCATATTCTTTTGGCTCCTTTTGCCTCCATGGTAAGTGGCCACCGAAACAGTCTTTTTGTTTTTAGCGCCAGTGACAAGTGGAAAACAGCTGACAGTGAAGAGTTTCGTAACTGGCTGGGTTTTGATTAGAGCAGCCACTCAATGTTTGCTTGCTTCCAATATCGGTCACATGCTTCATTGTTAAAGTGATTTTTGTGTGTTTTTTGTTAAGTTATGACTTTAAATTAATCTACAGTTGTGCATTGTTGCTTGGGTGCAGATAGTGAAGGTTTGTATATTGTACAAGTTAAGATAAACTCAGGCAAAAAATTGGATGGATTTTCTGATACTGAGAATTAAAAATGGATCACTAAAAGTAAGAATATTTTATGAACACTTTTCTTGCAATTGCATTGCTGTTGATTTTTTTTTCACCAGCTAGCCACTGCAGCTAGTGGAAGAAATATTTAATTTCTAACACTGGTTGTAGCCGTTGCTCGAAGTCTCTTCACCCATGATAATTCTAAACATAAAGCCTGGGTCATCTTGGGCCTGCTGAAGGAAAATTTTGCAGCCTTCTGCAGTGCTGCTTCTTCCCAGGGGTCAGGATTTTGCAAAAACCCAAATGCCAGTTGTCAGATAATTGCCAATAACACATGTGCTGATGTTGATTTGTTTGAAATGTGATTCTGGCGTAAACTGGACATAAAAGTGGAACAAATGTTTGTAGTACTTTGATTGGACAGTTGAAAACTGGACTGTATCATAGAAATCATGGAGGGATACAGTATTACTAATGTGAGCAATGAGGCTGTTAGAGGCTATAGTTAGCTATAGCTATAGTTTTTTTCAGTCATTGGGGACCCTCCCCTCCTTAACCACCCCTGTTACAGAGGAGGAAACAGCAAAAAAAGAACTTACTACTATGAGCTACTGTCAAAACTTCTACTAACGATACTGCTACAACAAACTACTAGTAACTACTACAGCTGCTTTTACTCTCCTCTAAAGTTTTCTAATAGATCAGCAGGTTGATTTACAGGTGGATGTAATGATACTGTCACTTGAAATTGCTCTAGGCAAGATAACGAAAACAACATAAGTTTATTTTTTAAACAAAAAGGAAATGCGATTGAATTTTGATATAATACAAAGAAAAGTAAATTTTGTACTTTTTTGTGGTTAACATAGTTAAGTTAGTAAACAGTAAAACCAGGGATGTGATCTAAAAGTATTAAAAAGACATTTTTCATTTTAGGTGGACTTAAAGATTGTTATGTCTCTCCTGGGTGGCAACATCTCTGTATATGTGCCAGTATTAGCACTTAAAGCAGTAGAACTGCTGAAGCTACATCTGTTCAAACTGGGACAGTTTGGGCGGAAAATGAGATTGGTGTTCTTTGCAACAGACAAACACTGCTGATGCATGTGTAGGAAAATTACATAAAGACATAATCACAGAGAAAAGCAATACTGCTGCCATTAACAAGGTGAGGGAGATGACATGGCAAAAAATGGCAGACAGACTAAATACTTAAGTTGTGCAAGTTTACTACAATCATTGCATGTAATATTGTATTTTACTTCCCTATAGTACTCTATCCTCTTTTATTTTCTGTGAAGCACCTGCTATTGCCTTTGTGTAAAATATACTGGACAAGTAAACATAACCCTCCCTTGCCAAGTGTTACGTAACTTATGATGAAATGTATCTGTCAGAACTGAGCTAGGAAATCATACCATTGTTGTCATAAACAAAAGACTGTCCCTCGTACTGTTGGGGGGCCTCCACACTAAAGACTTCACACTGGCTCTAGCACTGATATAAAAGGGAGAGAGGGGTTCAGAAATGATTGATTATTGAATGATATTTTACCAGCCCATCAGAGACACAGTAGGGTGGGTCTTCTTGGTATGTGGGTGGTAAATGTATTAAGTCTCCAGCATTTTTTTACCTCATGTTTTTGTTCAGGACTTTTAGTTGCATTTGATGTGTGACTTGCGCTATATAAATCAGGTGTCACTGATTGATTTTAAAGATGATGAAAGTGGTAAGACATGAATTTCACTAGCATTTTTATTTTTATTGGATAACATGAGTGATGTTAGCACATTTCGGTTGGGACTCTGTTTCTGCCTGTTGGACATTATATAACATACAGCTGAACTAAGCTCAACAGTTAGCCTGCCCTGGAGCAGGCTTGTTTGGCGAGATTCACAGAGTTCACAGTGCTATGAGGGTGATTGCCTATTTGATTGCATCTGTGTATGGATATCTTTTACCTGCTGGTCGGCCTGCAGTTTGCGACCCACCACTCTGAAGGTGTTGGCCCCAGGGTTGTGATAGATCTGGATGCGGCTTAATGAAGGACTGTCAGATCCTGCTGGCACCCATCTCTTGTTGACGTCATCATACAGCATGACTGTCGCTCTCACCTGGCAGACACTGGATTCACTGTTAAAAGGAGAAACAAAGGGTGGAAGGAAATAGAGAGCGACAGAATAAGTGTGCAGTGAGAGATTTAAGTTTGTTTCAGTGCGTAAGCATACACTTGGTTTTTAAATGGATTATGGGTAAATATTCATATTTAATTCCTTTGTGCTGTTGTTGTGTACTGCGCATTCGACAGAGATTTGTAATGGAATGCGCTCAGATATAAGTATAAATGGTGTGATGGAAAGATTAACTGGATCATGACACTGACATTGGAAATATTTGTCCATGTTCCATTCTAAAATTTTTGAAAGTATGGTTGAGGTTAGTAAACAAAAAAAAAAGTTTTATTTGTCTGTTCAGGCATGGATGCTCAAATTGATCATGCTAACCAGCTTTTTATTTTATATGAAGAAGAAAATTATACTGTTCACAGCCAAGGACCACACCATCAACAATACATGTAACCATTTACTGACAATATACAAATGATGAATGAAAGTGAATAATGCTGGATGATAGTGATTCTGATGATGATTAGTGCGTTGTGGGGTAGCTGCAAAAAACCTGAAAAGATAACATGGAAAATACACCCTGAGTGCAGATCCATGTGCTTCAATAAAACCTGGTTGAATCAAAACATCTCAAATTCCATTTGGCGACAGCTCTTGTAGCAGTTAAAATGCCCTAGTCCTAAAATATAACATAAGATAAATAGAAAAATAATAAAAAATATTAATTATAAGGTGCTGGGGAGAGGAGACAGAGGAGACAGAGGAGACGGCTGGAATAGAACTCCTCTAGGTGTGGAAGTGGGGAGCCGATGATCCACTGAGCCGTTTTGATGATCTGCTGCAGTTGTTACTTTTCAGATGCAGTGCAGCTGGCGTACCACACTGTACATCCATAGGTGAGGACACTCTCTATTGTGCAGCGGTAAAAGTTTTTCAGCAAAGGTGGAGGGAGTTTGTTCCTCCTAAGTGTTCTCAGAAAGAAGAGATGCTGCTGGGCCTTTTGATGATGTGGGTGGTGTTCACAGTCCAGGCCAGGTCCTCCAAGATGTGCAGGCCAGGAAACTTGAAGCTGGTGACCTGTTCCACTTACTCCCCATTGATGCTCAGGCCTGAGTGCAGTGTGGTCCTTGACTTCCGGAAGTCAATAATGACTTCTTTTGTCTTTTTGGTGTTGAGGTTCAGGTGGTTGTCACTGCACCAGGCCACCAGTGCTTGGACCGCCTCTCTGTATGGTGCCCGGTCTCATTGTTAATGAGCCCCACAACAGTTGTATCATCTGCAAATTTGATGAGGGTGTTGGAGCTATGAGTAGCGACACAGTCATAAGTGTACAGTGTGCAAAAGACTGGACTCAGCACACAGCCCTGAGGAACACCAGTATTGAGGATGATGGTGGAAGATGTGGAGGTGCCCATTCTGACATGCTGGGATCTGTTAGTCAGGAAGTCCTTGATCCACAGACAGAGGGAGGGTCCAAGTTGTAATGTCTGCAGTTTGTTGATGAGTCGGTTGGGGGATGATGAAGTTAAATGCCGAGCTAACAAAGTCAACAAACAGCATCCTGATGTATGTGTTTGGGCTTTCAATGTGGATGAGAGCAGTATG
This sequence comes from Acanthurus leucopareius, assembly GCA_029814765.1. Lineage (NCBI taxonomy): Eukaryota > Metazoa > Chordata > Actinopteri > Acanthuriformes > Acanthuridae > Acanthurus > Acanthurus leucopareius. The sequence goes on from JAQMCX010000046.1 coordinate 2,740,522, forward strand.
ATGGAGATGCGATGGAGATGGGGGATGGGGGGCGTTTATGGATCTGTTGGACCTGTAGGCGAACTGGTGTTGATCAAAACCAGGTGGGATGTGGGCCTTGACATGCTGTAACACCAGTCTCTCCATACATTTCATGATCACCGATGTCAGGGCAACAGGCCGGTAATCATTCAACCCTGTGATGGCAGAGGATTTGGGCACAGGGATTATGGTGGCAGTTTTCAGGCAGGTGGGGACTGTGGCTTGCTGCAGTGAACAGTTAAAGATGTTAGTGAATACTGCAGCAAGCTGATGAGCACATGATTTTAGCACTCTCCCTGGTATTCAATCTGGTCCTGGTGCTTTCCTGGTGTCGATGCCATGCAGGACTCGCAGTACATGATGTTGTTGGATGGTGGGGGGCTGGTCATGCTCTGATGATGCCAGCTGTGTGTCCTCTGCCTGTCTGTTGTCATCTTCAAAGCGGGAGAAAAAGGTGTTAAACTGGTCTGGGAGAGAAGTGTCGATGGGGGAGGGGGTGTTGTGGCATTGTTTGTAGTCAGTAATGTTCTGTATGCCTTTCCATATGGAGCGGGGGTTGTTCTCCCTGAAGTTGGTCTCTATCTGCTCTCTGTACTTTGTTTTAGCAGCCTTGAAGTTGGCCTCTATCTGCTCTCTGTACTTTGTGTTGGCAGCCTTGATGCCTCAGTTCAGGTCCGCTCTATCCTTCCTGTAGGCTTCCCTGTCCCTTGACCTCAGTGCTGAATCCCTGGCCCGGAGTAGTGCTCTGATATTGACATTAAACCAAGGTTTTTGGTTTTTTGGTTAGAAAAGACTTGAAAAAATATTAAATTGCTACACATGTAGATGCGTTTAAGTGTTCTTACACAAATGTTAACTCTAGACTGTAGCTCATAGTGGAGACAGAGACAGAGTGTTAGTCCACAATCTACACTGTGACGCCTGTTTGTGTCAACTCAGCACAGTGTCACTCCAGACTCAAGATGGAAGTGGGAATGTCATTTTTATTTTGTGTGTGTGTGCGTGTGTGAGTGTGTTTGTGTGTGCTTTTGGCAGAGTGAGTTTTAGCCAGGGGTGTGTGTGTCCATATTTCTTATTCTAATCAGTGCTGTCCTGTTGTGGCTATAGGCAAGCGCTTCTGCTGATTAATGTTCCTCTACAATTGATCCACTTGCCTGTATGGATAGGTGGCACCCTGTGATGACCCACAGCATACAGTATCCACCATCTTTCTTTCAACACTGCCACACACTGAGCTATACTACAATAGCCAATAACTACAGCTAATCCAATAGCTGTCAATACAGGATAATCAGCAGCAGTCAGAAAAAGACCATGAGATGACAGGATTTATTGGGGGTGGCTGTTTCTTCTACGCTGTACACAGTTTTCATCCACAGGAACACATTGGGATTGTACTGACACTATGATGTCACTCAGGGGTTCCTGAAGGATTTCTTTTAAACCTGGATTTGGACTCTGGTTCACTACAGCAAATTTTCAGTTACTGTTGCCAGAAAATACTATTTGGTCAAAGAGTTTAGAGCTGCCTGAGTATTGGACAATGGACAGCCCAGACAGCAGCCTGTCAATCAATCAGACATTTTCTTTGTCTACATCTGATCAGTAGTGTGATCTTCATCACAACATAAATGCACTGAAAGTCTCTGTTAACTTGGTAAAATTAAAACAGGCTGAACTTGAGACTGTTGTGGCTGAAGTTTTTTTTTTTGCAGAATAAAAAGGAAAATCAGGTGAGGTTTCTGAGAGTGTTTGAAGATAGTTTTTTTCAAAACAGTAAACAGGTTGCGAGATTTTAAAACTCAAGCAGTTAAAAAGACTCAGAGTGGTGGAGGCTCTATGAAGGGGTTATTGATGGTCAGGAATATACACCAATACAAAGGGCAACAGTGTCCTTATTAAGTGCTGTTTGCAGAAAAACAAAAACAAAAACAAATAAAACTCAAAAACGAACAGAGGGGGATTCGTCTCTGTTCAGCGACAAATCAGTTCAGTTGAACAAATATTCAAGTTTAATCAGGAATATTAGTTTCAAGCTAGGCCAATTTGTAGCCTTGGGCCAGGGTCAGCTGCACCCTCTGCCCCACCTACTTCCAGCCTACAAAACTACTGTGCCTTAAGTCACCATTTGGGATTCTGACAGAAGACTGAAGCTGCTGTTTTGCCGACATGCTGCTTTTACTATGTAGCCTGAATAGACGTGGTAAGACTTATCTTCTTAGTGATTGGATATATCCCTAATGTAATGAGTATTTCTCAGTTAAAAAAAAAAGATTAATTAATTTATATTATTAACATAAAAACACACATTGATTTACCGTTAGAGCTGTTTAAAGAAAAGTGCCTTATTGTCATAGAAACACTGGTGCACTGTTTACTCTCACATGAATCTCCAGAATATGCTAAATTGTATTCAAATTGTTTTACCTTTCATTGTGGTAATGCCTATAGTGTCAATTCCTATGTTTTTCTTCAATTTTATCTGTTGCAGTTCCCGCAAAGTATGTGTTCTTCAAGAGCAATGAAGGAAAATTTCACATGACATGGTTAAGCAACACTTGAATCAAAAAATGTATAAATGCAGTTGAAAAATAGCACAATACTTCTATTCATATCTTAGGATGTTCGATTCGAAAACATCCAATTTTACCATTTTAGTGGATGCAGTCACAAACAAAAACTATTACTGATATCAACATGAAAAGAGACAGCAAACAACATTCCTGCAGCAGCATCTCGCTCTCTCTCCTCTGCACTGTGGCACGCAGGCAGGAGGCACATAGAGTTCAGGTTATGGGTCCCTCTCTCTGTGGCTTTAGATCTCCTCATCATTCCTAATAATACAATATTAGGTTAGTATGCCTATGCAAAACCAATAATGTTATGAATGGTCTATATACATCAATGAATGCAAATACTCTCACAATCAGAGTGTACAAATTGGTAGCCCTGAAGAGTGGGTGAGCAATGAGAGGACACAAACAGAGACATAAGAAAAGCCCCTTCCCACAGACAACCACACAGAGAGGAGGAGAATCGCTTGTTGACCGGTACAGAGATTTAGAGAAATGCTGTGAACAGCCACGTTCCTGCTAGAATCGAGCTATTGTGACACTTCAGCCTTTAAAGGTTATAGTTCGGGACAGTTCCTGCCTACTAATGTTAAAAGAGCATGCTGATAGGGAAACAACAGCATTCTGCTTTTGAACCACATCGCGTAATTTTATCTCTCACGCAGTCATGGACGACTGTGTTTGTAGTGCTGTTTGACCACTGCAGGACAGCAAAAACTGCTCTCTGTTAAAATATTATGAAATCTGGGAGCAGCTAGCACTGTATCACATTACAACTCTTAGCTTCAAGATTCTTTTGATTTTCATCTAAATGTTTGCCTGTCATTTACACATTCCCACACAGATGGCAGAAGACAAACATACGGGGCACTGGCCAACCATCAGGAGTATATGGGCTTAAGTGTCCTGTCTTCAAAGGTATAATATGCAGGAATTTTTTTAAAAAAAAGCAATGTAGAGATTCATACAAAAGTAATCTCTCTCAATCAACTTTAATGACCCACTAGAGGTGTATGGTGATGTGTTTTTCTACACAGACACCGCCTCAGCCTGTATTTCTCATTTTCTTGTCGTTTTGCTGTGTTCAGGATGTTTTTTTGTGTGGCAACCTTTGAGTAGAGTGGTGCAGCCCTCCCAGCAAATGGCAGCATGCTTTTTTTTAAAAGTAAATAGGGCTTGACCAGCCATGTAGTAGAAGATACAATAACGGCAGATGTGGCAGTGAAAAGCGTAAATATAATGAGGCAAAACAGAATAGACCAAAGTCATTTTAGAACTAGAGTTAATCTGGAGCTGCACGCATTAGTGCTGGCAATTAGCCTAATTAGCCTGATGACATATCGGCATTTCTGTTGCAACAAGCGTAACATTTCTACTTAGCTCACAGCGTATGTAATGCACACTAAGTTCTACTTTCAAACTATGCCACTAATTTTATGTTTTGACAAAACAACCCTGGAGATCTGTTAAGCTGACTAGCTTTGAACAATTTTCTGTCTAACACACAAAGTCGTTTCAGTTGACACAAGCTATGGCATCCTGGACTACATCTCAAACAAGTTGATTGTCTCAACTACTGACTGCAGTTACTTTGGTAGGATGCTGAAGGTGGGCGTATATGCTGCAGAAGGAGGTGTGTGGTCTGCTGTCTGCTTGGGCCGGAAAGGAGAGGCCGATGTTGACTTGTGTGTTTACGGACTCTGACCAGAAAATGCTGCATATTCTGCTTTTAAGATGTGGTTTGGAGCTGGAGGAGATCAAACAACTGTGATCAGTGGGTAACGTTCTCAATGTTTTGAGCCACAGCTGCTTTAAGCAACAATATCTAACTTTTCAACCCAACAGTTTCAAAATCATTTTGATGTTAGGGTGCCATGTCACAGGTTGACTGGGCTCTTTGCCTCAGACACTTGACCCTTATGTAGCTTGTTACTGCGCTACTTAACTTTAAGCCATGGGCCACAGAAACTTAACAATTCATGTTACTACGTCTCACAAAACAGTAATTTTAGAGAAAATGTTCAAATTTTGGTGGTCATATTTATGGAAAAAATGCCTGTTTATTTGTTTGTTTTTTAAGAACATCTTTTTTATCAGTAACAATTAGATAGCATTTACCAAGTAATTTGCTAAAATCTGACATTAACATCACTAAGTATCATGTCATAAACCTATTAGTCTGCCATAAACATTTTGCAAGCTCAGCTCACTCAGCTTACTAAAACTTGTGCTGTACTGATGTTTCTTTTGCTTAGAGGAAGGACGTAGTCATTGCTCATATTGCTACACCTCAGAGTTAAGCAACAAAGGTTGTTACATGATAAACATGAGATATTTAGTTTGATTCTGTCTATTAAGGAACATGATAAAAACAGCATGAAGAACTTGAATCTGAAGGTAATTTTCATTTTAGAAACATATTGTTTCTCTCTGTAAGTTAGGAAAAGGCAGATTACTGCCCTCTTTTTGCTGGTTCTTGATCACATTTTGATTGTTAGGCGTTACATAGTTCTACTTAAAGGTGGGAAGGATTTAAGAGGCTATCTATAGTAGAAAATACAATTCTGGGATTGTTCCTACTTTCACTAAACATCCTTGAGAAGGGTGCCAGGTGTGAACACACAGTTAGGTTGTATTTAGCTACACTACTGCGTTTTGGATCTAATGTCCAAGATGCTCCTCATCCACACATGCAATTTCAGCTCATTGGCAGCTCAGATCTCCACCCACCTTGCACCTTCTAAAATGCATATCACATGACCATCCACATACACAGCGCATGTGTGAGCCATTGTAAACAGAAAGCATTGCTCTGTGGTACAACGAAAAATACTTACATGATGCTGACCTGCTCAATCGGATAGTGAATATGGGTCTCTGCCTCAGTGCGTATGAACATTTACGTTTTTGACCGTACAAACTGAGGCCGAGTCTTTAGAATAAAACGTAGGGCCCGTCGTCTTCAAACTGGAGGCTGACAACACATGATTGCAAAAATTAAGCCTGAGGACTGATTTAAAAAGCATCTTTTCATAAGGTGCTCTGTATTATTTTCCTGTGCCAGTGACGGAAACATTGAATAACAAACAGTAGTAATCTGATTACATAATAATTATAAAATTATTAACAACAATATCTTCAACAACTGTAGTCAGACCTCTGCAAATCTAGGGTGTGGCCATGTTTTTAAATTGGCCAATCAACATGTTGAGTGAAGTCAACAGAATGCAGAGGTTAAAAATTAAATTCATAATATTCCAGTCTGAGATTTTATCAACATGCAAATTATCAAATTAAAAAATCACCAGCTAGGAGTCTTGTCATAATTTGTAAAACAGACAAACAGTAGTTCAAAAAATTTGTGTATGAAAGAAGCTGTATACTTCACGGGTCGATAAATATTCATCATCAGCACTGAATCATGACTTTCCCATACAACAGCCTGGTATTCAAAAGAGGAAAAATTTCTCAAGCTCAGATGCTTGCATTTAAAAGTGTTCTTAAAAACTGCAGCCAGTCCTTCTCCACTCTTTCCCTCATGTGTTGAGTGGAGAAAGCTGTAGTTTAGAGGAGAGGCTTCATTTAAGGGTGCTGTCACACCTGCCTTGTTGGGTTACAGGTGAAAATTCTCCCCCAGACCACAGTCTAGAATATTATCAGACCAAACAACTGAACCATGGTCCTCCTGAAAAGTCTGGACGTGGCAAATTTCCAAGTGAGCTATGGCTCAGTTCACTTCAGGTGTGTGTGTGTGTGTGTGTGTGTGTGTGTGTGTGTGTGTGTGTGTGTATGAGTGTGTGTGTGAACACAATCAGACTTAATTTAGGACCTAATATTGGAAGCAAAGCAAAACACAGTGCATTGTGGGTTGAAAACGGCTGCAGCATGCTAATTTATTACACGAAAATGTTAAAATGACAGGTAAAGTGAGAGCTGATCACTGCAATGTTGAATAGTCTTGGCTAGTTTACGTTTTTGCAGTTTATTTTATGTAACATTAACTAAATACTAGTGGTGGGACTTGATGAAAAAAATTAATCTAATTAAATAGAGGCTTTGTAATTAATTAATCTCAATCAATCACATATCAATATTTGACACGAGAAGCAACATTTTTTGTCGTTTTTTTGTCTGTGCTAGCTGCAACATGTTTGGCATTGAGGTGGTAGTGGAGGTTGGAAGAGCTCTGGATAGGCAAATTCTTTCTTGGATAATTTGTGCACAATATATATATATTTTATATACATGCAGTAAATGATCAGAGCCGAGGCCGAACTCGCGTGGAGAACAAAGCTTCCGCACATGGGACACCCGCCCTACCGACTGGACTACGCCGGGAACTCGTGCAATGAGAAACGTTCTGCACTGTTTGCAGTGCAAAAATAAATTGCGATTAGATGCGGTATTTTTTTTGTTGCGTTATTCTTTCTGTAATTAATTAATTGTAGTTAATGCGATAAAGTCCCAGCCCTAATCTAAATCCATTAACTGCTGCTGCTGATTAGACAATGTTTTACTCCAGGAGAGACAATGACACCATGAGGAGTGAAGAGCTGCATTTAGTCCTACTTTTGGATATGAGACAAAGCTTTCAAACTGCTTAAGACTAGTTGTATGGCCAGGTGGCTGTGAAATATGTGCTGTGTATGGCAGCAATGAAACTTTTGTACATTAGATTTTTTATCTATAATGTCCAGAAAAAAGATGCATGAAAACAATGTCACTTATATTTGTTTCTGGTGTTTTATCTTTTTGCATTTAAATGATGTTGTGCAGTTAGTGGCAATGAATGGTTAATGATTTACAAATGACTGAGTTTTTTATAAGATATTTTTGTAGAAGCAGATATTTCAATCAGTAACAATAAAAATATTGTTACAATGAGCATGATAGGGATCCAGTAAAGTCTGCAGCTGTTAAGTTGTCACATCCAAAGCTTTTACACCGCGACTGACTTTAACATATACAAACGTGGTAGGACTTAGACGTACAGCATGGGACTGTGCTGCCATCTTCATGGGGCGAAAGTTCTCCTTCTCTTCTAAGGCCTGTTACCACTTCTGCTCCTCCTGCTGTGGGCCTTCATCACTGTGCCTCATCCACTCTCCACTAGGCCCCAACCTCCACACTTATCTTCAGGGGCTTTTCACCCACCTACACACACAAACACACACCAAAACATGCACACATACACAAAAGATAATACATGTATGAACATTTTTTGTAGCTTAAATCATGTAAAACAGCATGGGGTTGCATTATAAAGTGGCAGCACATTCCTCTGTGAATCTGTGGCACATATGTACAAATAGACAACATGGGGGGTCAAATAGTGTCTCATATCATTACAGATCAGCTCATTCATGACTTTAAAACCACCTTTTTTAACTTATGAGAGCTGCTGTGTGGACATAAGTATCATTTAAAGGACCACACTCTTCTTCAATCTTATTTCATAGACTTTTTACATCCCTTATGGCTGAATCACACAACTCTCTACATGGGTTTTGCTTACAATTAGAAAATAACTGACTGTAGTTTTTCATGTCAGGTCATAATACATTTTTTTCTACTGTGCCAACATGTTTTCCAAATTTAAACTTTGGGCTAAAAGAATGAAGTCAAAGTGGGACACATGTCTTTGATGAAGAAGTTGAGGCCACGTGAGTTTACTACTCCAGAAGTGAGAAAACTTCAAGTAAGAGGCTTCAGGTCAGGCAACGGGAGGGTATAAACATTCCCACCCTAACTTGCTCATTTCTCACTGATTTAGATTACACCTCTAACGACACCATTCCTCTGTTAATAAATTGTAAAAGTGCGGTGAAAACTTAAATATCCATGCGGTATGCCTCTCCAAACCCATCGGCGCTGTCTGTCTGACCAGGGGCGCTTTCCTGTGAGTTGGTGCTGAACGTTTCTTCCTGTCTCCGGCTCTGTACGAGTGGCACAAGAAGGAAATAAGTAGTTCTCAATATTTTTTCGAAACAGGCGGCCGGAGTTTGACGCCGAGTCATGGCATCTCCCCTAACTTTTTCACTCAATCCGCTCCGTCGACGGGGCGCACCTGAAATAGTTCAGCACCACCGTGTTAAACCCCGCCGGGCTCCCTATTGTTTCTCCGGCTTTACTATCAAGGCAAAGCGTATGGTTCTTTAAAGCCAAGAACGCGAGAGGCGATACGCTGGAGAGGTTCTCCATTTCTTCCGCCGCTTAGCGGTTAAAAATGCCCACCGTAACCCTCCTTCTGCCGGCGTTCAGCGGCCGAGAGAACCGCCGACAGCCATGTGTACGCCACGGATTGCTACAAGTCTCAAATTCGGCCCAGTTTCTCTATCATTTTAGGTCGTTACATTCCTCATTTTCGCTCACTTACCTCCGCCATTCCGTTTCTGCGCAAGCTGGCTATTGCCCGGATGTTGTAGGTCTGCTCGTCTGTGCAGCTCGTTTATTGCCGCAACGATTCAGCAACAGCGACCGAGCTTCAGTTCGGTGCAGAGTTATATTGACCATTTCTTATCGATTTGGCTTTTCCTTTCTTTTTTCTTTTTTATTCACAGATGACATTTGACAATTTCCTCCGTGGTTTTTGATTAGTTCCCTCCCACTTTTGATATCACTTTTAAAATGATGCACTTAGTGCAATATATGTTTTTTTTTTTTAAAAAAAACAATAAACTGTTGAGGATGTTGAAACTAAAACTTCATGTTTAATATTTGCTGATGATAATTATGTATTTTTAAGGCTTTATCCTAAAAACTATCATTTAACCCATCTGTTTGCTTAAAAAACAGGTTGCCGCTGAACACAATATTGAGGTTAAACCTAAATGTATTGTATTGAGCCTATACGTTCGTGTGTAAACGAGGGAGGGACGGGATATGGTCAAAACAGATAAAGATTTAAGGACTAAAGAGAGAGAGAGAGAGAGAGAGAGAGAGAGAGAGATAGAGAGAGAGAGAGACAGAGTTAAAGCATATGTTGAAGATAG
>JAQMCX010000046.1:2750207-2769103 GCA_029814765.1 Acanthurus leucopareius
TAATATAAATAAAATATAAAATATAATTTCCAGATAATTTTGATTACATGTCAAAACCAACTGATATATGCTTGAATTGTATGTAGCCTAAATCTTATTTTTTTTTTGAAAGAGTGGTAGAAAAGAGAAGCCCAGAAAAGGCATCAGACTGGTTTAATTAATGTGTCTATATTTCAATCTTATTTTGGAAATTTGTATCTCTTTCGGTTATAACTTCTAAATATTCCCCTTTCCCAGAGAGCAAAGGTGCTGAAAAAAATCACATAGATATTTTTCTCCTTAAACAACATTTTAAGTGCCTTGGCATTTAAATAATGTTGGCTAATAGTGGCTCATAAAAGAACGTCTAACATTCACTTTATAAATGAACTCACATCATTTTTCAGAACCCATTATTTAATAAGAGGATGTTTGCTTATTATTATATCTGTCATATTTTTCTGTTAAATGTTATTGTGTTAATCATTCAGAATTTAATAATGCACAGGGAGAAGCACATTTCTCAATTTTTAAAAAAAAAATCAGATAAATCAAAGGTGTGCTCTGTCAGGCCAGTTTAAACTCTATGCTGTCCACTTTTCCACCTGTCAACATCCCTGCAGTCAATATGTGTCAAAAGATATTGCAGAGAAAAGAGGTTGGTTTGTGTTCAACAAAAGGCCAAACCACCCAGAGAAAAGTGAACAAAAACATTTTGTGTGCTGGGAGAGAATGAATGCATGCTTTGGGTTTTCAATCTGTGACCGGCTTGGCCTGTTTTTAGCAAAAAGAAATTTTGTGTGAATGAATTTCTTGAGAATGTTTGTTCCAGGAAAGTTTTTTTGGGTGTGTATCCTTGTTTGCATCTTTGTGTAGAACAATTTTAGTCATTTTATAGGTGAGCTGCTCTTAAAGGCTTCCATTTTTTCAGTTAGTGTGGCTTGGTTTTGCTATTTAGAGTATTGTACAATAAGGCTTCAAACACCAAAGGATAAACTGTACTGAACAATAGACATAAACCTGCTAGAAATCAATTCACACCCACACAATTGTGTCAGTGTGTCTGGCAGAATAACAACAACAAAAAAAAAACTTGTTGACCTTTACACAGTGACATGTTGAGACATTGTTCACTTTTTAAATAACAAAAAACTGTCAGTTTGTTGAAAGACATTGACACTTGGCATGAGCAAACACATACATACCTGCTTCTTTAATAAACAGGCATATTTTATTCTTTATATTTTATACATATTACATTTTGTGTTTAATATTGTTGCCGTATCAGACTAGTAGAGAAAAATATGTAACCCTGGCTTGATCAGAACAGAATATAAAGTTTTCATCCAGTGGCACTGAGAGGACTTTAATTACCCCCACTGAAAGGCTTTTGGTACAAGCAAGGACTCTTTGTTGTGTCTCCTGTTTCTTCAGGGTCTTTAACTGTGTGTGGGGTTTGTGTGAAAAAGAAAAGCTTCTCACAAAAAGAGCAGCTGAGCGTTTTTTTAAGGCTTTGTTAGTGGTTTGTACCACTGAGGTTTCAATAGAAGCAAGAGGGCAAATGTTTTGTGTATGCAGCACTTTTTACTACAGCTGACTATTCTGTTACTTTGTTTGACACACAGGAGACAAATAAGATATTTACTCGTATAACCATCACTAAATTCATTTTAAAAAAATGACAATTAAAAAGAAGAAGCTTTTTTCCCCCTACCAGGTACAATTTCTTTCAAATTTGCAATTAACCTAAAGTGGAGATGAAAGGGGAAAAGTTGTTTAAGAAAAGAATCCCCAGTTGAAGACTTTTTTCCAAAAGTCTTCAACTGGGGTTTCATCCTGGATTTTGCCAAGCTATCCCCATGTTTTCACGACTACTTATCATTGTTGGCTCATAATTTGAGGATGAAAGTTTAATTTTAACCTTGGAAATGTTTAATGGACTGCAGTACATACAGGGCTTTTCTAGTCTTTTGATGGATCAGAGTACTTGTGTACATGTATGGCAGGTGCTTCAAAGTGCCTAACTGCCCATCAGTATCACACAGGCACACTTAGACACACTTACACTGATGGTTCAGTCATTAAGAGCAATTTGAGCTTCAGTATCTTGTGCAAGGACACTTCAACATGTAGACTGGAGGAGTTGGGGATCAAACCACCAAACCTTCTGATCTACTTTTTGATGAATAACCCCAACTTAGGGTCCATTACTAGTTTTTTCCAGGCCCTTTAAGTGTTTCAGCATAAACAAGAAGTCCTGACAATGCTACAGGTGAAATCATATCATCTTAGGTTTCATGTGAACAAATCTATTACTATAAAAATCTGGCAAACTCCATCCACCGATGAACACTGTGTGCCATAACAAAAGCAAGTACATCAAACTTGAGGTGGGATTGTTTTGTTTGATTTTAAAGTTCAAGTTTAAGCAAGCAAGTATAAGCTTTTTGGACAAAGAATTAATAGAAAAAGGTACAGCGATGAACTAGAGGGCCCTATGTGGGTTTTAAATAACTAAGGTACATTGATGTCATTTGTGGAAAACAATCAAGACGTGTAATCTTTGGTGTCAACATTTGGTTTATGTTAAAAATTTTAAGTCCTTAAAGTTTGGAGTTATTACCGGGAAAAACAAGAAAAGTCTGAGATCTGTAAAATATAGAAAGGAAGCTATAAAATAGTGATGCTGTGCGATTTTAAAATGAGGAACTACAGACACCATAGAATTGAGGGAGTTTCTGAAGGAAGTCTATGCAAAGACAGTAGCCCTAACGCACACATGAACAGGATATATGCCTGAGAATTTGTGTGCACACTCCTTGGGAGTGGAGGGGTTTTGTGGTTGTGTATTTGTCCTGACATGATACAGCAGAGGAGCATTCACTGGTTAGGGCTTATGTTAAGTAAGAGGTCTAATTGTGGATCTCTTCAGATATAAAGAGTCCCTCTGCAGTGTATGTAAAGATAGATCAGGGTGCACAGACTCAGTGGCAGGCAGTAAAAGCTGCTCAGAGACTTCAGTATAATTACAAGAACATGGTTAGTTTTTTCAAACACAGTCAGGGGGAATCTTTGTTTCTTTTCCACCATTGTGATTTAAATATAGAGCTTTGCTTAGCTGAACCAAGTACCTGCTCAAATGAGTATCTGGTACAGAGTAAGAGTAATATTTATGAAAATGATATTAACTTATCTCATAGCCATAGTGCTATGTTGGCTTTATAAAATAAAAAACATAAATTGATAACCAACTAAAAAAAATAATGAATTAAAATTAAAATGGAAAGTAAGCCATACTTTGAGTTTTTTATTTCAGGTACCTTCTTACTTTTAATTTTTAAGGGTAATTTTTGCTTTTACTTAAATCCTTTTTAAGGGAGTTTTTTAAACTGTCACTCTTAACTACACTTACATTAATCTTCTGAGTGAAAACAAAAATATTTTGAGTAAGAGTTTTATTGCAATAGTATAGAAACATTATGGTACAATGTGGAGTGGGTGCAGTGAAGACTTCGGTCCACAGGGAGCAGTATGAACACATTCTTGATGAGGATATGTTAGTGAAGAATTTCAGGGCATTACAGGGAACTGGGAACAGACCAGTTTCAATTACCCATAATACTTATCTGTGGCAGGTAGCACTGCCCATGTTCCCAGTGATTGAAGGCTGATGTGAAGCAAAGATCATGGTTGGAAATTTATTTTTATTTTGCAGTACTGTTATGTCTGTTTTCCTACCTTTTTAGTAGCCCAAATCCTATCTTTTCTGCTTCTCTAACACTGTGTTTCACTAAAGACAATTCAAACTATGTCCTACAGAAACAAACAAGCTGACCTTAAACTTTTAATTACAGTGTGCAGTGGTTCATCCTGTTCTCTTACACTTTAATGAGCATGTTTCTCATGTGATTTCCTCCCTTTTCATTCTGCAGTCATTTCAGGACCTGAGAAGAGGATGGAGACTTGAGGACAGATAAAGAAACAGTTTGAGCCTTTCTGTTCTGAGACTTAGCCATGAGCTTTGCTTACCTGCTCTTCCATGCGATCAGGCTTTGGTCGACATCAGGGTTTGATCAAGAACAAATGCAATTCAAACAAAAATAAACTAACTACAAAAACAGCTCTGCTGTGACGGGGTTGTGTGTGTGTCCATGGTGGTATCTGTGAAAGTCAGGATGGGGAAATGTGTGTTTGTGTGAATTTTAATCCCTCCACCTGCATGCAAGTAAAAACTAAGTCATTGTTAACAATTTTGACGGTAAAAATAAAAAGTTTCCCAAGGTCACCAAAATGCACCAAAAGTTAACCTCCATCATCATCCGTGATTGTCTTCCATAGTCCTGCATTGTGTGTGTGTGCGCGAGTGAGTGTGTTCATGTTAATCACCGTGACAACCACAGAGCTGTCACAAGAGTCTGCCAGAAACTGAAATATCATCTGTACTTATGTCAACAAAACCTGTGATCTCATGGGGCAGAAGATATGTCACCATGTGACACTGTGATGTTGTATAAGAATAAAGTATGTTGAGGGTTGTCAACCATAGAACATAATAACAGACTTGTGATTTGCTGCATATTTTTATATACAGGTTGTGATGTTATAATAGTGAAATAAATACATGTCTGTTTTATCCAGGCCAAGGGGAGAATGTGGAAGATCACCAGCTGTTATTAAGTGTTGCTTACTGTAACACAGCATTGCATTGATGAAAAAAGTTAACACAAACAAAGAGGTGAAGACGAATTACAGTTCAGCACAACATTATGAAATACTTCTTACTGACCCTGAGTTCCATTTGGGTTTGAATTTACGCAATCAAAACTGAACCCTTTTGTGAAATAACATCAAAAGTAGTTCCTTATTCAACCAACTAATTGAAAAAGAATGGAAGGAAGGACTTATTTCCCCATTCCTTAAGAACTTCCTAATGACAGTGCCTCTTCAGTGCTTGGCTGGCCAACATCAAAACACAAAGCACATGGTCATCAGCAGACTTGGACAAACCACTACAGCTCACCCATGAGGAAAAAAAAGATGCCCCAAATCATGAAAGAACACATACAAATCGTTCACTGTTTATTTGTCTAATATCCATGATGAGAATATTTTTTCACTCTATGTAAAGAGTGGTTTAATCTTGTGTTCAAAATAAAAGTAAAATACATAAATACTTTAAATGAAGTAAAGCAACAAAAATACACTTAGCAGTAAAATACTTTTGTCCATTTAAGAAGTGGAAAATGTATGAAGTCATCCTGCAGTCAGTCAGTACATGTGAATGTCATACCGCAGCACATGTTTATGTAAGTCACTCACCATCATGTAGATTATATCATTTGAACACATACTGTTGTTCTGCAATATTACAGTTTCTAGAACAGTGACTGTAAAAACAAACCTCCTCATACAGATTCAAATTTAACTGTTCACGGCCTTTAAAATGATGCTGGAATAATATGGTGTTCCTATTAGAGGAAAAATAATTCAGCTTTGGTGCTATTTTTTATTGTTTCAAGAGTGTATCCTTTGCAATTTTTTAAACGTTTTTGTTGTTGAAATGTATATTTTTTATTTATATGAACAACGAAAAGACTAACAAATATGTAACTTCCAACACACTGAAATATTTATTATTCAGATACTGTATATCAAATGAGATGTAAAAGTTATCTTTTGACAATTATCTAATCATCTTTATATGTTAATCAAACTTCTGTGTTATCAGGAGTGCAGTGTGACTTACAACGTTGCTGTTGAAATAATACTTGTTTTTTAAATTTCTTAAGCATTTACTGAAACACAATATAAACTGAGGTAGGCCTATACAGTTGTTTTTCATACAACCAACTCTTTCTGCAAAGTTTCTCCCTTTTGATTACATTGTTGTTTATCTGTCTACTACATAAGTCTGCACCTCTGTATTAAGTCCAGTTTAAGCATAATTGTACATTTGTGCATGTTCTTACTCTATAACTACCATACCACAAGGGGGCAATGCTGTTATGTGCAAGGGTTGGTTCAGGAAATGAAAACTTCACCAAGACAACACACATTTTTTTCTAAAACTACTTCAGCCAGCTTTGCTATGTCATATGCAAGTAATCGAGTCAACAACAGAGCTGCCTCATGGTATGGTAGTTTATCCTAAGAGCATTCCTTAACACCATATGTGGTGTATGTGTTCTGTGCTTGTCTGGCTCAGATGGGATAAGAGATTACACACAGTGCAGTGGAGTCATAATTAGGATAATTTTCAGTCTGCTGGCTGCTCGGTTTGCTCTCAGGTCTCTGCTTGCATACTGAAATGACTCACTACGTCTCTGTCTACAATTTGCATTTTCTACATGGACAGAAATTATGTTGTGTAATGATGAGTAAACAAATGTTACTGTAGCTGACACACAGAGAGGCCTACCCGTGAGTCTTTCATCTCATATTTTCACAGGCTGTGCAGTGAGCGCCCTTTCTAATTCATTTACTAACCATTTACACTGTTATTTCTCTCTCTCTCCCTCTCCCTCTCTAAACAGGATGTTTGTGTCTCAGCGGGGCTGCCGAGGGCAGACCAGTACAAAGCTGATGATCAGATAGCAGTGCTATGGAGTGCCCAGTTCTCCCAGCGCTGTGACAGATTAACTGGGATTTAGGGCTTCTATTCAGATTTCCACTGAACCAACACACTGAAAGAGACAGCAAAATACAGGAGGTCATGCTTTCCTTGGACCATTACTGTCTTTAAAAATAAAGCTCCTCGCCTTAATGTTTTAATTTCATATTGTTTCTTTGCCTCACAATGGCAATAGAGTACATAGGCAGGATAACATTGTCATTGCAAGACAAGCAGTACGTTTACGTATATGACAATAAGGAATTAGCCAAAGAAATTTCTGAGTGTTCTACTTCTTATTTAAAGAGGATAATAAGTGTATGTTTGTGTGCCGAAACACTGACAAGGGGAACCAGGCCCGAAGGAGCTGTGCTTTAGAGTGACTTATAACTGAGGCTTCAGTGATGGTTACATTCAAAGGTGATATCATGAGGCTCAAGAGACTTTTTGTTTCCGTGTATTGTGCTGCTGTGCGTGTGAACTGGCCACAGTTAATATCAGATGCCTGGCTGAGCAGGGGTGTGTGGAGCACAGGATCTGAATCATGAGTACAAGTTGTTTCATGGCAGAACAATGTCACACATGTCTGAGTTATCTAAGCCCATTTTTGTGTTTGCTATGCAGCTACAGGAAGAGGGGTTACGCTTAGAAGTGTTTTTTGTTTTTCCCTCAGCTATTGCAGAGATTTAATTATTTTGCAACAACCACAGACGGCAGTGTCACAATAGGTGATGGCATTAGTCTCGGATAAAAGCAACAGCAGGAAATGTGTGCCGTCATCTCCTTACACTGTATTTTGTCCTGGTCTCTTGTTTATTAATAGTCTGCCTTCCTTTTACCATAGAAGAAGAAGTTTTCATGGAAACTGTGGAGGGCATTTCCTGTGAGACGCAATGAGCTCAAATAAAAACAGGAGTGGAAAGATGTGTGTGGCTCTGCCCTGTCCTGTTTTAGCCTCTCTCCACCCTGCGACCCCCGAGTCGCTCTCTCTCTCTCTCTTTCTCGTTTGTGGCTCTCTGACCAAGCCACTCCTTTCCTTACATTTACCATTTTTGGCCTTAATTCCCTTCGTAAGTAGCTCAAGAACAAAGTTGGGTTGAGAAATATTCCATTTTTGAAATGTATCACTTTTCAAGTTGCTGACGTGAAAACAAGCCAAATGATGTATGTTGGACAAAAGATAAACAGAGGTCTATTTTGACCCTGAGGAAGCATCAAAGAAGGTCAAACTCGAAACCTAAAAGTGCTCACCTGCAATCTGACTGATACAAACAATTCTCTGTTGGTAGTATTTCCTCTCATGTTGCTTTTTTTCAAATGTGCACAAGAACCTGAGTGTGAATTAGGCCAGTAAGTGGTGTCATTAAGTCACTGACACCCAAACACATAGGCCTTTCACACCCAGAATGCACTGCTGTGAACACACATGTGCCATAGAGGCAGTGCACAACCAATCTACTGTTTGAATCCACAGTTAACCTGCCATCGTAACCAGCCCCCCTTTACCGCCACACAATCATATGGACTCAGAGTGGATATGGGCTGTTTGAAGTATTACATCACTTGTCAACGGTCACTGGTTCTCAGTGCTCTGAGTCACATGAATCATGTGATTAAAAGCTGAAACTTGTTGTACATGTTGTTCATATGCTTTGCAACTGCTTGATATTTAAATGAAACTTGCTTAATCTCATATATGAGGCCAAGCAGCATATCTGCAGTGACCTGTAACAATAACAGTAAACAGAGTACAATCAAAATCATGTTTTTGATGAAAAACTCTTTTTTTGTGAGAATTACTCTGCTAGGCTTTAACAGTCATTTGCACTGGCTCAGTGTAAGAAAATCAACCTCTGCAGGCAGTGCCTTCCTTAATTGGGATTTTCAACAATGGTAGTTTGTTAATTTTCCACATAGACTGTTTCTCTTTCAACCCTTCAAGGCTATATTTGAACTGAAATTTTCCAAGGCAGCAAGAAGGCCAAATGAGCGAGTGCCTTTGTGATGACGGTCCCATGGAGCTGGCGGTCCACTGAGAGGTCATGTCTTTATCTTTTGGTCTGCATCCATGAAAAACAATCCATCAGGGTGAGAGCTGCAGAGAAAACATAAAGACCAGAAAGCTTTAAACTAAAGAAAATACAGTCTCAATATGTTTTTTTTATTTCAGTCCGACTCGATAAAACCTTATCCTGAAAAGTACCTGGTGATTTAGATCCAGACAGTGCTGGAGAATGTAACATCGTAACAGGATGAAGCGGAAATATACATGTGTGCTGGAGCCAAAAACACGCCTTAATGCACAAGATAAGATTTCATTTACCAGCTCTTGTGTTTCAAAATATTTCAAAGATAATATCCAGAGCTCAACAATGTTTAAGTAATGTGTGTCTGTCGGTTTTTTAGGGTGGTTAATGTGATGGATGTGTTGGAGACATATGTTCACTTTCCTGTGTTACTGGTTTGATTGTTTTGGTTTCGACTCTAGGGAATACAGTCTAATGTTCTAAGGCAAGGGCAAGGGCAAGGTTGGAGGAGGGTTTGTGTGTGCCTGTGTGTGCATGACTCTGTGCACAAGTTAGATTTACTTTAGCTGATGTTTTGAAGATAATGAGTTTGTGGTGTTCAAATTCAAATGCAATATAATTTTGAGAAAGTAGATAATTCTTAAGTGTTTATACAGAGGACACATAAAAACTGAGACAGACCTGGATCTGACATTATTGCAGCCCTCTTGGTTTATTTTCACACCACATTCCCTCCACATAACCCCCATCCACCTCTCTCCTCTCCCTTGTTCACTTCACACCCCATCAATAAACAACCCATGACCATCACAGTCATTCTTTCTTCCCCATGGTTGAGGCATGCTGCTGTTGGACCCCCTCTGCCTGCTCAGCGCCACTACAGCTCCACCACAACCCTCTGACAAAGACAGGAGGACAGATGTGGGATGACTGTTTTTTTTTGGCTGGGTGGGATGTGGAGGAGACTGCTGTGATCTAAGCAATGTGCCGGACCATCATGTGTCAGACTTATAAACACAAGTGGACCGCAGCACTGCAGGTCAGGGACTCCAGTGGGTGTGTGTGTGACTGTCTGTGAGTGGGAATTTATGTGTGACGCTACAGATAAACTGCAGCAACATATGCTGCACAGATGCCCAAAACCTCTCCAAAATTTTGTCTACAGCCATTGGAAAATAGGATTAATTACTGTTTTGCAGATGACTATTCCATATTTGAAATACTTGTTGAAAATATTTGCTGTCCATAAACCTCTTAAAGTCATCATGTAGTATCAGAAACAGTTCTATAAATCCTTAAAATACTCCAAAATAAAAAAGAGTGTATTTTAATGGGGTTAAACACTCAGATCTTTCCTTTCAGCAGTACAGAGGAATATAAACAAAACTCTGTTTCTGGTTAAAGTTCTGCATTTTAAAAATAATTAAAAATCTGATTTTTACATGCAAAATGCAAACAGCACTCAGAACAGAATGATTTTTAAAATGTTTTTATGTAAATATAGCTTCCGTTGAAATTCCGTTCCAAAACTCACTTCAGTGGTCACATTTTATGCTTCTTTAAATTTGTCTGTGTAGATTCTTATGCTTCTTTAAATTTCTACTTTGCTAAATTTCCAGGCCAATATTATAGGTTTTACTCCACAATACTTATTTGACAGCTATCATTTTTGGTTACTTTGTAGATTGATATTTTAAAAACCTATAATAAGATTATACAAAGCAAACTACACACAAATACACCCGTAAAACTGCTCATGTCCTTCAGTAATGATTGTATTTTACAACACTGAAAAGGGACATTCTGTTCTATAATGTGTTTACTTTTTATCCTTAAGGTACATTTTGCTTTTAAACTCTGTAAATACTTAAATACTTCTACTGATACAAAATTTTAATGCAATACATCTATTTGTTTCCACAGCGCAGTGGAATAAATCTTGCCATACTGTTTGTATTCCTGGGTTATTATGATTGATGCATTTCCAGATGAGCAGCATTTTAGATGAAGAGAAGTTTACTTTGCTTACTGAGTTTTTGCAGGTGGTGGCTTTTATGTGCAAGTCATTCATCTGAAAGTAGCAACTGTAGTAAACTGTAACTATAGCTGTCACACAAATGCACTGAATCACAAAAAAAAACATAATACACTCAAATCAAGAAAAGTATAAAATATGTAGGTTTACAATTTTAATGTTAAGAACAAGTAATTCAAGAGTAAATTAAGTTCAGTAGTTTGGTAAATGTAGTTATTTTTGGCAATGCCACTATTATGTTCACCTTGTTCTCAAGTTCTTGGAATTTAATTTCCAGGAAATACACTAAGTAAACAATTGGTGGATAAAAACATCTGGCTCCAAAGATGCGATAAAATTCTTAACTGGAAACCTTAAGAGATATTACGCAATAAGATCAGCAGGGTTAGCTTTACTTCACTGTTTGTTAAAGAGACTTATCAAGTCACCAAAGTAACTCTGCCTTTTTTTACTTACTCATATACTTATTCATGTATGTTATGTTGGGTGTTGTTGGTGGAGTTGACCTGGTTTGGGCCCTCAGTCAGCTGTCACAGTGGCCCTGTCTAATGAGATGTGAAGTGTGTGTTTTTAGCCTTTATATTGTCCAGCGTGTCCCTGGAGCCAGGGAGCTTTAGGATGGCCATGCCCGATAGCTGGCCTGTCCTATTGTTGTTGCTGGTTGAGCGGTCACCATGGCAGCCTTTACTACCTCTGCAGATCTCAATCAAGCCTTTCTTTATGTGAAGCATCACCGCGTCACACAGGCCACAGAGCCCGCTGTCAATGTGAGAGGCAGATAGCCCAGCTGTGACTGATTGCCATTCACAAAGTAATTCATTCACAAACATGTGCCATTCGCAGGGTCACATGGTGGGAAAATACCTCTGAACTTTGAATGCCCACATACTTCAGTACTCTATTAGGCCAGCAAAGAATATTAAAAGGTTTCATTGTGTTGATCTGAAAACATGTGGTCAAACATTCAGGCTGGCCACCACAAAAAGATGTTCACAGTTTACATTTTTTCAAACAACGGACATGTAAAATTTGTTCAATTAACATGCTACATGTTAACTTCTAAATAATTCAATTGGAATGGAGGAATTTCTGACTTTGTCCCTAGAAAACAAACCAGGTGTTTTTAAACATCCAAGAGATGTTGGGCTAAAGCCCCGCCAGCCAGTTAGCTTAGCGTAGCACTCATACTGGAATTAAACCAACTATGACTAGCTGGTCTGGGTCTGATGAAAAAGCCACCTATAAGCTGCTATAAACTAAACTCACTAACAACTCAATAAACCTAACTGCTCTCTAATTCATTATTTCTTTTTTTTAATTTAGTCTATGTAAAAAACACAGTTTAAAACTAAAAAAAAATCAGATAATATACAATCAAAAGAGTAGTCTTGATCAACTCATCATACTCATAAAAAATTAATTGAATTTATTGTCACAAAAAGTCAAAATGCTCTTGTGACAAAAGATGGTTGATTACTCCTCAAGGAAGTAAGCATATGTAGCTAATATCAGCATATCGGCATTTAAACATTTAATAAGTTGTAGTAGCTATGAAAACCTTATACATACATCTCCATGTATCTGTTATGCTTTTGTCTATGTTGTGTATTTATATACAGTTTTTGTGAGGTCCCGTCATACTATGTTGTGCCAATGTTCTAATAAAACTTGGTGACTTGGTGCTGTTAAGACAGACACGAAGAAAAAAAATACATGAGCTTTTCTCTGAAAGGTTACAGTGATTCTTAATCTGTACTGATGGTATTTGTAGAGCCTGGTCTGTTTCTGTCAGTGGGTTACTTTGTTCTCAGGTTCCTGCTGCATTTCATGGAGATTTGAGGGCGTGGTTTCAGGGCAGGGTTGAGTTTTTGGACTAGGACAGACTGGTGGTGAATTGGGTGTTGGGGCAGTAGATGGTGTATGATTGGGGCACAGTGGCACATGTGTGGAGCCCCCACATACTGGACTGCATTACTGTTTGTACTCATCTCAAAGGAAATGTAACTTTGACCCTTTCCTATAAAACAGCGACAGACAAAGCCACCCAAGTCATTCAAACATCCCAAAATAGGAATCCCTGCATGTAAAGGATGCATGTTTTCTGCTCATGTTTTCTGCTCTGTGCGGTGGTCTCTGTTTGTGTTTAGGGAATAAAGAGTTATGGTTCTGTACAAGGATACAAGGATACAAGGATACAAAAAAGTTTATTGGTCATTATACAAGTTGTATAATGAAATTAAAATGTGGTTCCCTCTTGAATGATTGATTGATTGTATAAAAAAGATAAAATGATTAAACATGGAGTGGATTGTAGTGGAGGAGAGATGATAACACACACAAACACAAACACACACAAGTTAATGGGCATAGACATGCAACATGCCCAGAGTTAACTTATTTTCTGCACTCACACACACACACACACACACACACACACACACACACACACACACACACAGAAATCTTACTCAGGCTTTCCCAGACATCAGAGAAGCAGTTCTGAGAAGATTGTTTACACGACTGAGGTCAGAGTTATTTTTAACATATTTTGGCAAAGCAAGGGCTTAAAGTCTATTTTGTGTTTAAGAACTGCTATTGTAGAGAAAATAAATAATGTCATAAAGTTCTGGGATGACTGTGTGAGAACTTACATGGTACCAATTTAAAGATGAAGAGGCCATGATGTAGAGTTTAGATACAGCACCATGGTTACAAGAACTTAATAAACTTTTTCAGGGTTTAACAGCAAATCTTGAAAGTCCTTAATTATGTTTTTTTTAAATAAAAAAATGAATCATATCGTTTAGCTTTTCAACAAAAATGATGTATCACATGAATGATCTGACACTCCTATCTTTGATTTCCGATCATTTCCAAATTGCATTGTCGAAATAGGCTGTGTGTACTGAAGCTGAAAAACCAGGCTATATTCATTTACCAATGCTGAACCTAAATTGAAAGATACATTTTCTTTTCACAGGTGCATCTGAAAAAGGGAGGGAATACGCAAAAACATTTGAACATTTTCTCCACAGAAATGTGAAGAAAACGATCTACTTACCATAAAAATACATGTCATATCCATCTGTTCAACATCCATCCAACCATCCTCCTATCTGAGTATCCTTTGATGTTACTATTTTGAGCTGGATGCAGATAAAAAGGTTATCTGAAAGAACCAGCATGGCTGTTTCTCAGACAAGCAGTCACCTTGTGCCCTTAAAGAACTAAGACCTCTACTGATAACCCAAAAGCACCACCATTACACCAGATACATTATCAGACCTCAGAGCTCTACTCACGACCTCCAACTAAGACAGATCCCATATCACATGCAAGAGAATATGTCCTGGCTCTCGAGATACAGAAAATTTTGGTATAATCTGAACAGGATATTGAAAGTTGTTTCTTCTGATGTAATATCCTACCTAGATTACAATACAACTTTGCCTGCTACACAAAAGATGGACAATGCACATAAAATGAAAACAAACTGATGAATATTATACTCTACTTTGATGTATTCTACAATAGATTCCTACAAACCTACATGCTGGATCTTTAAAGTTGTAAACAAGTTGCACTTTCCCAAAGCTATTTTTCCAGAGTCTGAGAGTGTATCATCTAAATTCAGCATCCCTGTTGGCCTTAGTCCTGGTGTTGGCAAAGCACAACTGTGTTAGGGAACATAAACTCTGTGGAGATCTTTGTTGTAGTCTGAGGTGATGTTGTGAAATGATTAAAAACGATGATAAACACATTTTCAATTCTGAAGCTCACAAGCAGCCAGTGGAGAGATTTAGGTTAGGATGATGTACCTTGATAAGTTTTGGTAGGGATCCTGGCTTCAGTGTTTCGAATAGTTGTGGATGTTGGTATTGATTCTAACAGCAAAAAACTTACCTAAACACAGCACTGCAGTAATAGAGGTAACTGTTAATGATGACGCTCTACCTGTAGAAAGAGGACACTTCAGAGGCACTAAGAGGTTTTTTCCTCTTTTGACCTGTTCCGCAAAAACTTGAAAACTGTTTTCACTTTATTTAACCTTTTTTGTCACCAATTTCTCAAATACAATATGAAAGATTTTTAGCAGACCTCAGATCATTAAGTAAGGCAAAGATAAAACTGTGCATCATCTGCATAGCATTAGAAACAGATGCCATGTCTGTGGATAATAGAACCTAATGCCAACTTGTATAGACTGAGAAGAAAGGGGCCTAGGACAAAACCTTGTAGAATACCACAAGAAATATTTGCTCATTCTGAACAGACAATCCTTAGAAAAACAAACTGGACTAGTTTGATAAGAACTTATCCAGTCCAGCGTCCAATAGTTCATGGACTGGTCGACAGTTGAAACCATTAATCAAAACAATGCATCGCTACAGACTAATCATTAATCTATCTATCAAAATTACTCTAATACTTATTTCATTCGTGGTGGTGTTTAAACTGAGTTAATAACAGATCAGCCAAATATAACATAATTATGCCCAATCCATCTCAAGAAATTGGCTTTCTGTCATTCTATTTTCTTCTATGTTCACACCTAATTATTTTTTCTTTTGCTTTTCTTTTGACCTGAAGCATATAACAAGAAAGCTATTTTCTCTCCTTGTTTTTGTCCCATGTATGCAGGATCCAATCTCATTAGGTGTTGTTTGATATATTTGTACACTTGTCTTTTTCTCTTCCCTCTGAAAAACAACTGAAAATCTCCAACACAACAAATATCTAGATTTTTTGGCCTGTTTCAAGGCCCCTGCATCATGCCCACCAACTGCATCAAGGCTTAGATAATGATGTAATCTGCCAGTGGTTATGTTATTATTAGGTCAATCATCAGTCTCATTAAAAAATAAATAAATAAAACAGTCAAAAGTTTGGCTGTTTCCAAAGGTGATGTATGATTTCCAAAAGATTTCCAAAAGGTGTAAACTTCTGTATATTAAAGTCATAGAGGGATGGTGTACCGTTAGAGCTTGGTGAAGATTTTTCAGTGGGTGTGGGTAAACTGCAGGAGTGGAGGGCTGTGGGGTGACGGCCCTAGAGGCCTTTCTTTTCCACCACTGCTGCTCCTCTGTCGTTCCCACTGCACTTTACATTCCCAAACATATAACTCACCATCCGAGCCTACGTCAGTATGCCCTGACTCACAATCCTGCTACACACACACAGCAGTTAAACACAAACACAAAGATGCAGAGCCATGCACATAACAACATCACTCTTACACAAACTTTTACCAGACTTGGCAAGGAGGCAATTTCTTTTATTTCTTCTCATGATGTGGTGACCTGTAGCTACATTTCCTCTTTCCACCACAGCACCAAACATCCAGGAAGTCTGTATCCAGCTTACAACAACACAGAGCCAAGGCCTTTGGGGTGTTTTTATATGGTTCTAAATGGGTTGTCAGAGTTTCTGCACATCTCTTGCTGCTCAGGGTAAAGTCAACAGCTCCGGGGGTCATTCATTAATCTGCAATGCCTGGCTGACATGTACAAAAAGGCCAGACTGCTTGTAACCTCTCACAATCAGTGATACCAGAGGGACTGAGAGGAGGGAATATGAGGAAAACTGTTAGCTCTGTTGCTCTTTAGTCTCCTGCTCCCTCTTGTTGCTTCCCATCTCCTCCTCTTTTTATCAGGATTCGTTTCGTTGTCAGTCTCTGTTAGACCATTCTGTCAGCCATCACGGTCTCAATTCCTGGCCTGTTCTTCCCTGCTTTAGGCAATTAGATTCAGCAAAAACAATGAAAAAAACAACAAAAAAGAAAAGATGGACATATAATATTCAAAGCAGACTTCAGCAAAGAGAAAAGAAGAAAAAAAACATAGTAATCCCCTCAGAACCTCAGTTTATCCTATGATATTTTAAAGAAACCCATCAGTCAGTGTGGTCATTTTACCTTGGCATCACCTGGTATTAACTCACACTCAGTATCTATAGACAAAGGCCTTGCTTTCATATCTGCAATAAATTGAAATGTGTTGGGTTTTTTTTCTTTTATGTCACCAAATCCAATCAAGTCCAAATCAGTCAAAACAGATAGAAACTGAATTTGACTTCAAAGCTGTCAAAATAATCTCACCATAAAACAACTTTCATGACAACTCCATCTGCTGATGGAGTTATTCTTAAAGTTAAAAGCTCCAGAACTGCCATTAAACTGTCAATCTGGTTTTATTTGCAACCAAGAGACAAAGACTTAAGACTTACAGACTTAAGACTTACAGAGCTTAAATTTGATTTTTATTTAAGTCAAACTGTTTATATTTAAATTAAAGTGAAGCTTAAAAACCACCTGTTTTTTTATGTTTGTTTTTTTTTTGTATTTTTATGAAGCCATGTTGACTGTTACCTTATTGCAGTATCCCTGGTAGATTTATCTTAATTACTTATATTTTGAAATTTTTCTGACGCTTTAGATGTGACATCAAAGAGAAATCTGTAAAGTTACTAGTAATTAAATCTGCCAAAGCACAACTAGCATATAATGAAAGTACTTAGGTGCCCTTATAATTTTGCATTTAAAATAGTACAATACTCAAGTAAGTTTATCCAGTTAGATTCCAACACTGGCTGTAAGCGAAAGGAAATGTACCAAAATCAAAGAATGTTAGAACAAAAGACCCCGCCACACACTGACAGCTGACCCCCGTAAATCAAGCTAACGTCTCTCCTGCTCTCCAGTTCTTTTTCCTGTTCTCTGAAATGTTCTCTCAACTTTTACCCTTTTCTCCTGCTCAGATGTCTTTTGACTTCTCTCCCATTGCCTGTTTCTCTCTTTCTCACTCTCCCAGGCTGAATGTGAAACCACAGTACCTAAAGTCATTGACCATCATGTGGGAAAACTGTAATAAAATTCATTGCATAAACACTCAATGAGAAGTTGCAGCGTCAACCCCCGTGTTTCCAACCGTTGCACCATCCAGTGGTTGGAATAACAGCCATGAGGAATTTGATGGGAATGTCCACTCTCTTTTTTAAAACACAATGCAGGGCCAGTTAAGAGTGGGGGATGGGGGGTCGGTATGGATGGTGGATTAGCAGAGTTGAAGAGGACACAGTCTTCAGCATGTCCTGAACCATCCGCATCCAGCTATGGTTCCTCTCTTGTGTTATCACCCGTCAGACGGTTCCTCTATCAGACAACAACAGGAAGTAAGAGTAGGAAAAGCCTGATGGGTATCCACAGGGATAAGGTGTGAAATTCCATGAAAGTGTGGCAACTTTTACTTCTGCTTTTGTTCTTATGTGTTCAGTTAAATTAGGGGGGTTTTGTCCTTTGTTTCTCCCACCACTGTTTTTGCGAAAATCATTCTGCAGCAACTAAAAATCACACTTAAGTTATCTGACTGCATCTGACCTATTGACTCAACCTGTTCTCTTTAGCTGGACATGTAAACCCACAGGCTCCAGATAAAACCATGGAAAGTACCCACTACAATATTTAGCCTGTTCTCTGTCATCTGTCTTCTTTCTATTCTTATCTATGACATATTTGTTTGGGAACAACACTCAAAAAGTGAGTAAAAAGGAGAAGCAAAGTGTGACTCTTCCCTTCTCATCCATTCCAGTTGGCTTCAATGGGAGAGGTCTGACCTATCTCACAGTCAGATGGAGCAAAGAGACTCAGTCATCTTTTATTCGAACATGAAAAACAATGAGTCATGAAATTACAGATATAAAACGTGTTGCAACTTCTTGGCCTGTCAGCCTTGGGGATTAACTCCACAGAAAGGTAAATAAACACATCAGTTTGTGTTCTTTTAAGAAGCTGTGGTCAGTGTTTCCATAAAGTTTTGCTTTCTTTTCTGTTTTGTGCAAAATCAATTAGAAGTAAGGAGGGGTGTGCGTATTTTCAGGGTTGAAAAAAAGCACAGGTTTCATTTTAAAAAGTCAAAATGAACATATGAAGTTGATGCAGACAACCAGTGTAACCAAAGTAGAGCAGTAGCTGCACAAGGTATCAATGAGTGACACAGTTAATTTCAGGGAACACACGATTGCTCAGGGCAAAAGACTGTGACATGTGTTGGGACAAGTATGTGCAGCAATTTGATGATACAGACGAATTAGGTGTTGCTGTTTGAAGCACGCGGCTGCTCTTTGCCAAAGGACAAAAAAAAAAAAAAAAAAAAAAAAAACAAACAAAAAAGCGCTTTAAACAACAAGAAATACACGCAACAAAACCAAATCGTTTAAACTCACGCACCCGGGCGACGTGTTTGAAAAA
>JAQMCX010000046.1:2783099-2793579 GCA_029814765.1 Acanthurus leucopareius
ATATATATATACATATGGCTTAATAAGTCATTTTTATCTGGAAAACCAGCTATTAGAAATACCGAAAAGAAAAAAAAGTAGTCATACAAAGCCAGAGAAATGTGAGCGTGATATTTGTTTGATTTTTACATGCAGCATTGCCACTGTCGTTATTATTCATATCCCTCCCCAGGGAGCCTTGTTTGAAAAATGGGACTATAACAGCCCCCCCGTCTCCATGTCACAGTCTTTCTCACTTACACTCACAAACACCCACGCATGCACAAACACACACTTGTTTGGAGTCTTGTTGGGGAAGTACAGCCAGACAGCGTCTCCCTCCCTCCTTCTCTTCCCCCTCCCTTCATTTCCCTCCTTCCCTTTTTTCCCTCTTCCTTCACTCTTTCTCTCCAGTAGAGGGATCCAGCTCGTCTCCTCTCTCCGTCACGCGGGTAATCAGCCTCTGCTATTTCATTTGGCTCAGTAATGAAAGCAATCCCAGTGCTTTTCACTGCAGCACAGCCCAAATAATGAGAGCCGCCTTACCCCTCCTCAGCCACACCTCCCCAACACTCCTCACCCTCTCCCCCCAGCCCTGCTGTTAATGGATGAGGGAAAGCAAATGTGTGTGTGTGTGCGTCTGTTGCGCACGCAATCTTGCTGGATCCTTTGTGCTTCTTTTCCTTTTTGTCTGGGTTGAAAATGAGTCTATTGTGTAAAATTTGATCAGCTATGAGAGTTTTCTTCCCCGAAACAAACACAGACCCAAAGGATTATACCTCTACATCAGTGTTTTCTGATCTTCGCTGCAGGTGATCCTGCAGTTATGTGACTGTTCACTGCATGTCTATGAGCTGAAAGCAGCTCAGTGGTTAATTCTTCCTTCTTTTATTATTTTTGATTAATTTTTTAGGCCTGAAACAATAAAAAATTACACATTTTTTTCAAAAGAAATGAACCAAAGTAAAGCAAAAGCCTGTGTTAATAGACATGCTTTTGTGTAGCAGAATTTAGATTTCATTATTTCTCACAAGGATTCATCTCCAAACCCCTTGTGAGAGTTTCAGCCCCCAGGTTGGGAACCACTGATCTGCATAAAAAATCTACATGTTGTATCAACACACTGAATACAGATGAGAGCACAGCAGGTCAAGTTATACATCCCTTCATCTTTTTACTAGTGACAGAAAATGCCCATAATAACAACAATCAATACAACCCATTCAATACAGACTTTTGGATGAAGAAACTGACTTAAATAATTCTTGCATTTGTCATTTTCAACGGTCATAAATGTGTTGGGTAGAAGTTGGCTCTCCTCTGAAATCAGTTTTTGCCACACGACGCTGCAACCAGGCAGCAGCCATGGGAACCCATTCCAGATGGCAAGCGTTTAACTCAAATACAACTCAACAACCAGCATGTGATGATTTGGCCAGTTGAAAATATGTAGGAAGTGTGAGGACGAGGCCAAGAGTCACAGAGTATTAGAGTTTGTTTCAGAGTGTTCAGCGGTTTCTGATAAATATCTCTTTGCTTTGGATGGAGCCTCTAGTTCAGCTTCCAAGTCAGTGAAAAGACAACGACAGCAGTGACAGGTTGCTTTTTTTTACAAACCCAGCATTGTCTAACGAATGCAACGTAGGCAACTAACAAGAGATACAGGTCAGCAAGGTCAACACAAGTACCAATACAGCACAGCTTCTCTGTTGCTTATGATGAACAATCAACAAGTAACTTGGAGATGCAAAATCAGGCAAATCCTTGACATACAGCAGCATGAAAGTGCAGAAGAGACTGGATGAGAATAAACAGGTGTGGTTTTGTGTAGAAAAACATCTGACATATCATGTCTGTTGGTAAAAACCTTGCATCATCCAAAATAGTATTGTTTAAGCAGAGGAAAAAATGATTTTTTTCAACATTTACAAAAGGGTCTCCCAAGCAGAGGATGAATTCTCATCTTATATAGTACAATGTAAATTACTGATTCAGATATAAACATGAAAAATAAGCAAATAGACGTGAGGTTTTCACCTTAAAACGGTAATATTGTTCATTTGAGTCAATGAGGTGTTTTTTTGTGGTAAAATCTAAATCCTCTGCAGGTCTTGTGTAAACTGGGGCATCAGTATATTCAGAATACACACACGTTACAGTTCTGCTAACTTCCTTTGCACTTCAGTCAGCTGTGTAAAAAATCTAATAAGCAAATGGAAAACTTCAGATGTCCTGAAGTTGCCCCCCTTTGGTTCGACAAGAAGATGAGAGAGAGGAGTTACAGCAAAGGTGGCTTTAAGTTCAGCTATTGCATTTTGTGTGAATTGATCCTCCGGATGTTAGAGACACTTGGCACAGGTACAACAGCAGTGATGGGTGAGGGCAATATTCCCCAGTGTGTTGAATCATCAAAAGTAGTCCAATCCAACAGGAAGAGAGAACCGTTGCTCTGCCGGGAGGGTCCTGTCAAACATTCAGGTTTTTATGTGTCCAATCACAATGAAATCCCAAAAGGTCCAAGAGGAAGGTCAAGGTCAGTCAGAGTGTCTGCACCAGCACGGGGAACAGCAGGGACAGGTGTTCGGCACCCCGGATGGGAAGTTTGTGTGTGGTGTAGAAGTGGATGACCTCTGGGATGGTGTCAAACGGAGGGCTGTTCTGTCCAAGCACGTACTTGCCGTCTTTACTCTGGCTGAACTTCATGTGCATGAAACCCTGGCAGCTCCTGTGAGGAACAAACATGGGAAGAATAGATTTAGAAAAACAGTAAAAGAGACCAAATATAAAAAGTGAGAAAGAAGAAGGATGACATTAAAAGTGGGGCACATATAACACCATGCAGCCTTGTCATAAAGTGATACAGTGGACACGACAGCCCAGATTTATGTCCATGACTTTTTCCTGCACTTTAAGGTACGTGATTCTAACTAAGATTTAACACTGTGTCACAAATTAGGACGGAATGGACATTTTGATGGATGAATAAGAAGTGTAACGGCACATGGAGGGATTGACAGAGCCAGGAGAGAGTGACAGAGAAGAATGCTGGACTGTTAAAGTGGCTTATTTGAGGGAGAAGCACAGCAGCTCCCTCCCTTTAAGCCTCAGGACAGCCAGGACATTGACTTCCCCTTTAAGAGCCAGCCAGCCAGTCATGATGTACATCTAATTATAGAAGCAGAGTGAAAGACAAGGGTTGAAAGGGGTCACCATAATTGTCATTGTTCTAGTAAATCACATTAAATTTTGAAGAGCAGTGAAACCACAAACGCTCACTGTGACTACAAACAGCAAACAAAAGACAGTTTGTGATCGTCCCACCAGCCTGCAGAGCAACGGCGCTTCATCACATCATCAACTCCAAGTTGACAAGCGTGCTTTTCATCCAGTCCTGATGGTTTTTTGGGACTCTTTGTATCTCATGCTACATCTGAAGCTAACCAGTGCTCTTTCATAAATATTTATGTTGGTTTAAATCTGGCAGGTCTGTCTGACTCACTTTGGAGGGACTCTTCATTTCATTTCCATTAAACAACTTTCATCATTCCTTCCCATTGTTCACATTACTGTGTAATCTTAAAATACACTGGGTGTGGTTCACTTTTTCCAAGGAACACCAACATGACAAAGGCACATACAATAGATGGTGATTTTTTTTTTAAATGTTGCTGATAGCTGCTGTTATTACACAGGCTGTTCTTCCTGAAGTGTGTATTGACATCATTGTTTCAGTATCTTAGAACAACCAGACAACCAGCCACAACACGCTGATAAAGACAAACTTACTGCTTTTTCCAATCTAGACACAGATATGTGGGAAAATGTTACTTTCTGGGGATGGTTTAGGTATTATTTCCTTTCTTGACAATGTTTTGTTTACAAAAGTAGTTTCTGATGTCTGGGAATACTTCAGCAAAATTAAATTAATCAAGGAACAGGAGCCATCTGATGATTAAACAGACAAGCCAATGGTTTAACCTTATTATATCTATTGCTTGGGTAAAAGCTGCCACTCACCGGCAGAGAGGCGTCACTGGCTGAGAGGCTTTGCCAGGTGCTTGAGCAAGAACAAGTGGAACAAAAAACGCCATCTTTTCTAGTTGCATAGCCGTCTTCAGGCATACGAGACAGCCTGAATGCACTAAAGTGTTAATATATTCCAGTAAATTGCCCTGATGGAAAACATCTGACACATGATTACACCCAAGGGTATTGCAGTCTGCAGGAATGTGCAGACTACAAAGATGGAGGACAAGGAATTCAATATTTGCGACATTGAAAATGGAGACACGCATTTCAAAGATGCAGACAGTTTCACACTCCTTTGAAAAACATCAGGGAAATTTAGAGTCAAAACCAAAAGGGGGCACAGATCCACGTGGGTAATGCACAGGAGAACAGCAGGTCAAAGTCTTTCAGCTGTGACAGATGTTCATGAGTTTGGGAAGAATGGCCTTAGTCTTCTCTTCCAAATTCATTTAGCCAACCAGGAGCTTTATTTAAAAACCTCTCTAATCATCAGATTGCTATTGTTTCATGCAAAAAAAGCTATGAAAAAAAGGGCTGCATGAAACTGACGTTCTCCTTTAAGCTGATTAAAGATCTCAGCGGCCTCAACTCTTTTCAGATTGTGCCATGCTGTTCTTTGTTTAGTTAAGAGTCTGAAGGTCGACATGAATGAATGGCAGTCCCGCCCTCTTCAATAAAATACTACAAAGTTGATAGATTTTGTGGTATCAAAAGTGATATTAATTTGTCCCAACGCCTCATGTGCCAGCTGGGTAACTAGTACCAGTAGTGACCTTGCTGCTTGAGCAAATATGCATGATGTGTGTGTGTGTGTGTGTGTTAGTATGTGCGTGAGTGTGTGTCAAACCCACTCTACTCATGTAAATGAGTAATGCATGAGCTTGTTTATATGTCAGCACAACTCAGTGACAACCGTGCAGCCCCCCACTCCCCCACCCCTCTCCCTTCCCTTCCCACTTTCCCTTCTTGTGTGGCCCACAGAAGGTAATTCATATTCATTAGTGATTACGGGGAGGATGATGTGTGCACTGAAGTGTGCTTTACCTGCCTGATTACCACTTAGAAGGCCCGCTGGGGCCAAAGAGGGAGGCTGCAGAGAGGGGCCAAGGATGGGGTGATGACAGAGGGGATGGTGGGAGAGCAGCGTGAGGCCGGGCCGATGGATCATGGTAGTAATTACAGGGGGAGAGATTTGACCAGATAAGCAGTATTGTGCCCCGCAAATGAGTATCGGGAGAGGAATCAGTGCAGCAGTGATCTTGAGTTGGGGTAGATGGTGGAAGGGAGGGAAGGGTGGGGGAGACAGATGGAGAGGTGTGGAGACTGTGATATGAGATCAGGAGCTCAGGTGGCTTCACACACACTTTGAACACACTCCTCAGTAGAATAGAAGTGAGCGGCTAAATTGAAAATTTGTTTTTCAGAGAATGATGCTGAAGGTGAGGGTGTTTTCTTGTAAGGTCAGTGTGTGTGTGAGTGTATGTGTCTGTGTCTTACCGTAGAGACAGGGAGTAGTCAGAGCGGTTGGTCTGACTGCTTCTCACCAGGTAGCTACACTCTTTACACAGCGTCAGAAGCGTTTCTGCCTCTGAACGTGACAGTGAACCGTGGTACCATCTGACAGAAAGAACACACAGTCAGAAGTCTGATGCAGTCACAATGTTATGTGTGTTTACAGCACATTCTTACACCTTTTACTGCTCAATACTAACAGAAATGTATTGATCTGATTCAAAAAGTTGATAAATGTAGTGATACATCACAAGGTTAACCCTGTATAGTGGGTGCAACAATGATTAAAGAGGTAATCATTAGTGCAATGAGAGCCTCTAAGGTTTAATATTTAAAATTAAAGGATTAAATGAGGACACCATGCAATTCCAAATAAGAAATTTCCTCTCTGGTCTCTATTTTCAAGGCAGTAAAATTGTCAGTATTGGCCAGTAATACCATGGCAGTGAATCCTTGCCTTGCACTAGCACTTACTGTTGGTCTGTTGGTCTTAAACATATGACTGGAACAGTTTAGACCAGACACACTGATTCTACAGGCTCACTAGGAGCTCCTTAAACCTACTCTTTTACACAGCTGTTCTATGAGCTAAATGGTCACATCAGTATGCTAACATGCTCATAACAACCATGTTACCCTGCAGATGGTGACCAGAGAATGTTCACCACTTGCTTATGTTTGCAAATTAATAATAAAAAAAAACACTTACAACCAAGGCTAATAGGAATTTCATAAGTCTAGCTGTTATTTTGCAATAAACAAAAGTACAGAACAAATTAAAAAATTTTCTTATTATGATGCTGCTAGATTAAAAGTTAACAAATCACCAGAGATATAACAATTTATCCCTGGAGGACATTAATTTCTTTATCAAGCTTTATGGCAATCTTTAATAGTTGTTATTTAAAACTACAAATATAAACCTTGTGGTGGCGCTAGAGGAGGAATCAAATGACACAAAAGTCATTAGGATTCCTCCTCTGGGGGTTAAGATTGTTTGTACAAAATTCCAAGTCAACCCAGGTGAACTGAATGCTACAGGTTGCTAGTGATGCTGTTCCTCTATTTAACGCAGAGCTAAAGGAAACCTCATCAGAAATCATCAGGGAGTAATGATGCATAATAATCAACTACCGTCCTCAAGTGAACACTGTGTGTGTGTCACGTTTGTGCGCATGTGCATGTGTGCTTAAGGGGTGTCTTGTGCCTGGATTTCATTAGTAAAACAGCCCTTCATGTGCACAGAAACAGCACATAAATAACACCAATGATGTCTGAAATTACAAGACCAAAGTAAATGTGTGTTTTTAATGTTCTGACTTAATTAGTTCTCCTTCTAACCTTTCGCAATTCAGTAAGCTCTGATGAGTGCTGCTTAGCCAAAACACATAACCGTTTTGTTTTAATGTGCCCACGCCCCTTAATAGATCAAAGTGGTGCAATAAAATGGATTTTTGGCTTAATTTGTGGGATGTAAAACTTCATTCTTGAATATTTAAAAACAATTTTATAACAGCTTATGATAAATAAATGTGCATGACAGACATGCAGAGACATTAACAGCATATAGAATTTCATAACATATGCTAATTTTATTTACATGCACAAATAATTTCATAATTCCAGGCTGTTTGATGCATATTAATATCATAACTGAGTATTATGTACTCACATGTTCAGACATTCAATTTCGTATAGCATTATGGGTACAATTTCGTATCATCTGATGTAAACTCTGCACTCTCAGTGCACAAACTAATATTTTCCTTATAAGACAGGGCAATTTCTTTATCCTGCATTAAATTTCAAGGTAAGTAGATTACTGGTAAAAGAGGCGTTTGATAATTAAATACTGAACACTGAGTATAAAACGATGGTGAGGCTCTTAACCTGGCTAACCTGGTGAGTGGTCTGCACTCCAACACATAAAAAAGTATGTTAATGTAACTTCTATGGGTTTAACAAAAGACTGCATACATACACCTGCTTCTCCAGAGGCAGAGTAGGGTCCACTCTCTCCCCCACCATGGAAAGACCTTCCTGTGGCATTCGAAACTTCATCCCACCTCCTGCCAGCGGGCTGGATCTGGGCCCTGGAGGAAGCAACCGCTCTGTAGGCGACGAGGAACGGTCCCACTCCGCACCGTCAAACTGCACTATTGGCAAACAGGGAACAGAAGAAGTGAGTCACAGTATTTAGACAGTGTTATGATCAAAAGGCATCAAACCTCACAGCCAGACTTGGGTAAACATCAGACATCCGGCTTTTGCAAAACTATG
Organism: Acanthurus leucopareius; assembly: GCA_029814765.1. NCBI lineage: Eukaryota > Metazoa > Chordata > Actinopteri > Acanthuriformes > Acanthuridae > Acanthurus > Acanthurus leucopareius. The sequence continues at coordinate 2,790,900 of JAQMCX010000046.1, forward strand.
CATGCGGCATAAGATACCTCTCATATAGACGATTAAAACTAGAGGACAGCAGGTCCCAGTCTGAAAAAAAAAGAGTAAAACTATCAGCATAATTACATTTACCATCATCTGCATTTTTTTTAGTTCCCAATAAAGACAAGAAAGCTGGCATTTTTTCTTCTTTGCCATCGTGCAGATCTTTGTCTTAAGGTAGACAACAGTACAGATTATTTGATTTTGACTATATTGATTCTATTCTGGAGCTTGTCATGTGAACAGACTGAAGTGTTATTTACCCCTTTTGTGCCTGATTTTTGGTGTAATTCAATCTACAAAACTTATAATTAAACATTAACAGCACACAGCACTACTAAGTACCCAGGCACAAACAAGTCAGACATCCTAATTTAGGGAGCTTTTCATGCATGGTTGATGCAAGAGCAAGAATATGGAAGGAAAACAAGTGCTTTAAACCAAGAAAAGCTGACAACCCAACAACTGTAACAGGCAGGGACAGATGCAAGTGGTGCAGATGTGAGCCGCTGGGGGGGTTTAGGACTGAGGTGGAGCAGATGTAGGACAACAGCTTAGGTTGTGAAAGTCAGGGTGATGACATATGCACGTGTTCAGGGTGACAAGGGACAGCATGGTGGAGGGGGGAGGGTTGTGTTCAGGGTGGGAGGTCACCTTGCTCTCTGACAGGGGGCTCCTCCTCCAGCTGACCCACTGGGGCAGGCCAGGGCAACTCCGATAACTCCCTTATTTCTAATAGAGGGGAGGGGGAGCGGGGAAGGAGGCGAGAGAGAAAGGGAGCGACAGAGTGAGAAACAGCAGATGTGTTGGAACAAAGTTAACGAAAGGAAGACCCACAAGACACGTGGAGGCAATTAAGAAATGAGACCGAAATGATATGCATGATTTTAACGTAGGGGTAAGCGAGCAAGCGAGATGTGGAGGAGGTGCGAGAAAAATGAGTGGATGATGTGTGTGCAGATGAAATATAGTTAACTACACCTCCTGCCGCGAACAGAGGAAAGACACTCTACCTCCTGTCTTCTTGTTTCATGACACATGTGGAAAAACAGTCTGAGTGAATGTTACAGTCATTTATCTCGTGCGATGAGACGATGAGAAGAGAAAGATGAGACGGAGATGACAGGAGAAGTCAGAGGCTGCATTATTTATAGTCATCTGAACAAATCCACTTTAAGAAATTGTCTGGCAGCAGAAAACAAAATGTGACTTCATGCGCGCTGCAACCCACAGCGCAGTGTGACAGAGGGAACACAGGAGCGTGGGTGCAGAATAATGCTCCATTCAATGTCCTACCTACAGCAGGAGAGCGGCAGAAGGTGCACCGTGAGAACGAACTGAACTGAAAATAGCTCATTATCTACCATGGCAGGCAGCCATCTACTGTAACAGTCTTTACTGCAACCTTACATTGGTTTCACATTGTACATTGAGCTCCTGCTCACAGTGAAAAACGGATTACAAAACAAATAAAAGGAAAAGAGGGGTGACGTCTTAATGAGCCGACAAATCCAAAGACGACCCCCCCCCCCCCCGGCCCACAACATCAAAGGCTAGTTGAATGGGCGTTTTGGAGAGAGACCCGGTCTGTACATACATGCCTCTCACCCTCCCTGGTTAATTATTGAGGAGGCAGACACACTCCGCCACTTTCTCTGGCTCTCCGTGAATTATTGATGCATGGCGCAGTACAATGGCCCCATCTGGAGCAAGCCGCACCTCTGCTGAAGCCAGGATTAAACTGTGCCCTGGCACCCCTCAATGGGAGACAAGCACACACCGGTCCACACACAAACACACACACACACACACACACACACACACACACACACACACACACACACCTGACACCCTGAAACACTGCCACATTTTGCTGCCTGTCCGCTTGCCACCACATCAGATTTCACACCTCCAATTTTCAAGAAAAACTAAGAGACGAATGGAAAGAAAGAGGGGCGTAAATGAGAAGCAAGATAAAGGTAACAAGATAAAGGAGAGAGAGACAAAAAATGGGGACAGCCAAGACAATTTATCACAGATCAGAAATGTGTTCAGCCATCTGAGTGTGGGATAAGCTCAGGTAGTGATGTTGCACACGGGGGAGAAAATCCCATCAAGATTCCTCTCTTACCAGTCAGGGTGACTGTTGTCCTTCCTAACAGGTCATTTTGTCTGGTTCTCTTGAATTGTAAAATTATAATTTTTGGTAAAAATTCTGTTTTACTCTCTTTGTTTGCTTTTTAGATGTATGTTTTAAACAAAATTGTTGTTTCAGACAGTTTCATCCATTTAATTTACCCCATTCGACTCACAATAAATTGAAATAAGGCAGATTGCAGTGTAGTTAACTGCAGTCATCCTGCATCTAAGCAGTAAATTACTCCCTGATTAGATGAACAGAATGATAACCAGTAAATGACTGGGTCCTGAAACCAAAGATTTAAACCTCATTGCTTCTCAAATATCAAGATAACGTCACCAAATTTAGTCTGATTTGCTCTGTAAACAATGAAATCATCAGACACATAACAGATTTTTTGTGGTGGGCTGATAAATGTGGTGCCAGTTACGTCACAATATCTCCTAATTTTATATATTTTTTAGTGGTGGGACTCGATTAAAATTTTTAATCGCGTTAATTATAGGGTCTGTAATTAATTAATCGAAA